>CM060890.1:33671264-33961264 GCA_030762935.1 Hymenopus coronatus | reverse complement strand
ATAGAAAAGGTAGATCTGGTTAAACTACACAATTTATGTCATATACAGTTCAGAGATATTCCTCGTTGTTGGTTTTAGTTTTAAAAACGTTTCTTAAACGTGAATTCGTCATCATCTCTCTTTTGTTTTACTCCTGGGCAGACAAAAAGAACCAAATTTCAATGACAAATAGGGTATTTCCCTAGTTTTTCTGTATATACTTAAAAAAGCGTTTACTAGTAATAGCATTTAGTAATTATAAACTAATGGAATAAGCTTACTTAAAAAGAACTATTTCTGATGGTGTTTATCTTGATTAACATGGATTAAAGAATAATCTTTGTACAAATAAATCAAGTCTGGTGATTAAGCGGCGCTGACTATAATTGATACCAATGCTTGTTTGATAAAATTATGTTAATTTGCTTCTTTCTGCGAATAAAACCTACCGAAATGGGATTTATGTTGCTACTTCCTTCATTCAATCTTATGCTTAGGAATTTCTTCTCATGTGTGTTTCCATTAAATTATGATGTTATTGCTTATACTGTAGGTGACTGTGATCATAGTGACCTTTCAACTTTTTTTATAAATTTAATTTTGTTAGATCTACATTGTTATACAGCGCTATTATTATGTATAACATAACTTATTATTTGTAATATTGCTCAGGTTAGCCATGAGTCCTTGAAGATAAACGTAGTATACAGATTAGCTATAAATACTTTAAAATAAAGTGTTTACTAATATACATTACAAATATTAATACACAATTTACAATATCATATATAATTACAAGTTTAGAGATACATTCTTAGATATATACACTACAATACAAAAATTATTAATAACAAATGAAAATAAAATGTCTGTAAAGTTTATAACATACGTGTAAAACCATGGTACCAATATATATATATATATATATATATATATATATATATATGTTAGCGAAACAAATTTCTTTTGAATCGCTGAATGGATTTTGTGGTAGCTGGTTCTGTAAAGACTTCTCTTACCAATGATTACAGAGGGTGCTGAAGAATTCTTGCCGAGGGATATATAAAACAAAACAAAACAACTTAATCATGAGTTCGGAATTAACTCTCTAGGTTAATTGGATTGGTTTATGAAGGGTGAATTGACCAAAAAAGACAAAGGCCTCTCATTTCTAAATAGAAGAATTTGCCCAAAATTCGATTCGTAAAACTATTTACAAAACATTGGTTCTCGGTGAAATCTAGTACGAGAAAGAGCTTATCAAGGACCCCTCTGTAAATCATTATTCAATAAACTATCAACAGTTCCTGGAGCTCACATGTGTATATACATACACACACACAAACACATAATTACAGCGCACTTTTTCAAGTTTATGCAAGCTTGAGAGATCGTAGTTGAATATAGTGATTGAGTATAGATTGTAATTTAACTGAAAAAGAATTCGTACATTAGTTTTACATACTTATAAAACAAGTATTACCGTATTGCCCCGCTGATAGTACATTCATAAATATTTATAGTCGTCAAAAGAGATAATAAGTCATATTTAATGTCAAAAGATATATACTTTATTTAGCACTATCAAATGCCCTTGCTTTTGCTGTAGTTATTAAAGTAAAAGAGTCAATATAAGAATGCTACATACAGTGTTAACATGGAGATAAGATGGCTTACTGACTGGATGCCCAGATGATAGCTCCAGGTCGTATACTTGGCTGAATAAGAATAAGAATATTTATTGTACGCAGGTTACATTCTCAGTTATTTATAAAACCGTGTCTCTCCGCATAAAATACAACGTTCTAATTCATTTCCTCTCATCTCTTTGAAAAGCAATGCTCCTCCACGCTAATCCTTCCTTTTCTTGTTTAGTATTACACATATCTACTTTCCCTCTCTTAACATTTTTTCTTTATTTTTAGGTATTTCGTTTTATTTACTAACTCACTCCACATTTCCTGTTTATCTATGTCTTCTATCATATATCTCGCTTATCTACAAATCCTTTTTCATTTTCTTCTCCCTTCCACCATTTATCTCCTATCTCTATTTTTGTCAATATATCGTCTATCTGCAGCCACCAGCACTGTTAATTATCTTGAGCTGCTTTATACATATTTTTAGCAGTTTTTTTCACTCTTTATAGAAGTATATACAACTATACCAATATTTCAATACCGCATCTAGAATCAATCACTCGTCTGCTTCCTAATTCTACCATCACCACCAATTTTAATGCTGCTCTGCTTAGGCCTAAAATCTTTTTACAGAACATTCTGTATATATCATTTACTATTTTTTCTATGTCTCATAACCCCGTATTTCCAATGCGTACAACATTTTTTGCTTCTACTATTGCATCATAAACCCCCTCTAGTCATTTACTGTTCATCTCTGGTAATATTTACATATCTCATTGCTCTCGTATATTTATTCACATATTCTCATTGCCGCTTTACCTTTTGCTGCTATCTTTCTGCCGTGAACTGTCCAGCCTCCGTTATAACTTAATCTGTCGGCAGGCAAAACTTGTCACAGCGCCTAGGATCTTCTTCAGTTCGCAAATCATGACCGGTTACAGAGACAGTTTTGCAGCACCTTAATACAGATGACCGCAGAGTTAGCCTGACACGTAAATAAGACACCTGATATTGTGGGTATCTAAAGAAATGTGATATAACCATTATAATGTGAATTTATTCTGCAGTTCTGCACTCACTGCTCGATAAATAACATCCTGCTTCTAAGAATGAACATAAATGCTGAAAGTTTTAGCACCCCTATAATAAAGATTTCTTGAAATTGAAATGCGTAATTAACCTTTGCTCTGAGCTACAAATAACAATGAACTACAGACAAAAACTTTCACATAAAGACTAATAATAAAAGAAGCAAAATTCTTGAATATTATCTATCTTCAGTTGAAATACTATTATGCATTTGTTTCACATTTGTTTTGTATTAATTTGATTCTGTATACATTAAAATAGCGAATGGATATATGTTATCCTTCTAGTCACTTCCAGTTCTGTGGTCCGGCGTGACCCTTGGCTGGACCGTCTGCATGTCGTCAGGTATGCACATGTTCGTGACAACGGACCACGATTTTGTTTGCATTCACACATGATCGCTCATTCTGACACCTATCTCAATGCCAGCAGACAAGTACACCACCGCCTACGTATAATAATATTCTGAAGGATATGTCCGCTATGATGACATTTTCTTTATGCATTTATTTTTATGTTATAACATAAAATATACATGAATCAGACAATTCCGCAATTATGTGATGAGAACTTTCGGCATGCTTAAGCTCTCTTTTCTCCGTAATTACCAGAGCTATGTCAGACATGGTTTTAGCATGCATTCAGGTCTATTCTGCTTCTTTGTTGTTAAGAAAGCGGTTACAATTATTGAAGTTTAAAGAACCGATTTTAACCGTTCTTATTCGGCATTCTATATTATCGCGATGTTTACTTCCTACTTATTTACTTGAGTGCCAATAGGGTTGACTAATCGAAAATTTGTGCGCTCGATTACAGTATTCTATTTTCCCGACTAGCGAATGGAGGTTTTTGTTACTTTTCCTTGACGAGCCTGAGAGGAAGCATGTTGGGAAAACTTCTCACGAATAATATAAAATAAATGTAGATTTTTAAATTAGTATCCATTGTGCAGAACGGGAAGTGACCTCAAATAATTAGATGTTTATATACAGAAAACTCTCCCAGCTGTTGAACTACTGGTTCTAATTGTCTTGAACTAATCAGCAAAATCTCGGAACTAAGGATCTCCGCGTCACCAATGGAATACCTGGTCTACTTATTTCGTTAACCACAGGATGCAGGAATTTTGGATTAAAATTTCCGGCTGCTTCATTTTTACTGTAAACTTATTCCTCTCTGACTTCTTCCTGTGACTCCTTTTGTTCAAACAAGCCAAAAACCGATAAACACCGACTATTGAAGGATTGTCTTCCTCTGTTGGTCCCTTGCCTAAAACAAATGACGTGCCTGTTGTCACCTCTTCTTGCTTTGTCGTTAGGTACAGAAAGGCTCCAGAGCGTTAGAGAATTTAGGAACGTTAAGTTACTTTAATGTGTCTCTAACACAAGTACCTCCATTGACTGGAATATAGGAAGAATTTGTGACAGATGTACATTCCCTTTCTATACCATTTAGAAGAACTTTTACATTTGTATGGAATAACTGTTATTTTTTACACATAGCCCTGAGAAAGACAGGAGCCTGACTAGGGAGAGTCAGACTGAAAAATGTAATGCCATAGCCGGGATTTGAACCACGGATCTCCCGATCTCTAGCCGGTTGCTAGACAGTGGCAGAGTAACCGGCTAAAGATCGAAAGATCCGTGGTTCAAATCCCGGCTATGACATTGAATTTTTCAGTCTGACTCTACCTATCCAACTCCTGTCCTACACATGGCTATGTGTAAAAAACAGTTATTCCATACAAATTGACCATAATAGCTGGCCATACTATGAATCCTGGGTCAAAAAGTACTTGCAGCATTGTAAATCGCCATTGAGGTTGTTATCTCAAAATAAGTCGAGATCACCTTGTGGTGTACTGGAAAACATGCGAGTCAGTTGAGAAATCCAATGCTATGCCGGCTTGTTACCATGGTAGCTCAGCGGCAGAGCAACCGGCTAGAAATGGAGAGATCTGTGGTTCAAATCCCGGCTATGGCATTGAATTTCTCAGTCTCACCCTACCTATCCAACTTTTACATCTCTTTTCTTACGGATATCAAACTAAAATCCGTCATTGATAATCAGTTTGATATAGCTCGCTACGAAGTTACCGTCGAACTCACTCTGCTTTTGCATTCCCGATGAAAACTGAGCAGATTTATCGGCAAGGCTTCGTTGCCCCTTTTTATATATTTTGGTCATGTCAAAAAATCTCCCGAAAAAACACATGACTATTCTTGCAGGTGTAACAATCGCAGCTACAATGTCAAAAGCTGCGACACTAACGCGAATGTAACAAAAGATGCAAACGATCAGCTATGATTTACGAGGCAAATCACTCACACACATTCGGCGATTACGGACACAGGGCATGGTCACAATAGTACAGTAGAGACCTGGTAATTGTTTTGATAGTATTTAACGCCCACTTTCACTATTAAGGCACCGCAGGCGGTGACACTGATGAAACATGGAATGAAGATGAAGCACCGGTGAAATGATGATGATGATGACGACGGGGTTAACCCCAGAACCCGGAATAAACCCGTCCGCGTCGCTTTGTCCACCACAAATCTCACATGCGTCGCTTGGGATCGAACCCGGGTCGGCTAGGTGAGAGATGAGTGGTCTAACCACTGGCCACGGCGCGGCCAGAAATCTGGTAACTTGATCTAACTGGGGCTGAGGCTATCTGGAATTGCAAAAAACTCTATACGGAAATATCACTAGATCAATAGTTAAATCATGAATGAATGTTTCATGATCACAATAATGATTAAAAATAAATTAAAAAACAATAATTAGTACATAACTGTGTTATATGGCGTGCTCGCTAAAATACGGTATTACAGGTACCATCTACAATTCTACAATAGCGGTCAGTCCGTTACTGCTGTAAAACATGTACGTACTTTTACTTAAGCGTATTTTAGTTACCAGTGTCACTGAGATGGGATTACTGCACCATTACAGCATTTATTTCTGAAAAGATGATATGACTGACATGCAGCCCCAGTTAGTGAAGAGTCGACAAAGAAAGAGCAAGCGCACCCCTCCAAAGCTAATCATACATATCGATTTGTAACAGAAATACATTCGCAGTCTGAGGGCAAGGTTATGGAATAAAAATCCGAAGTGGGACAGTTTTACTTGTATTGTACATGAAAACTGATAGAAAGTTAAAAATGTAAGACATTCCAAAATGCGTAAAACGCACATGTGCCTTTCTATGGTTTTATGTAATAGCTTAATTTTCTTTAGACCAGCTCGAAGTGTTCGGAACCTCGAAATACCGGAGCTCTGCTGCATTCCCTTTAATATACCTCGCCCGTTCTTTACAGCTTACAATGTACCTTAAATCCTTCAAGATATCCAAACCTCTTAGGTGATCTGATCTCAGCTCATTTCAGCTTTCATATTTTCAATAGTTATCTTCGAGAGCCACTTTTTAATACTTTAATAGTTTAATATCTACTTTTGCACATTAATACATTTAATGAAAATTAACTTATTGCATAAATGTCATGAATCACACTGATAAGGATACATTACATTTCCTCATGTATAGGTTTCTGAATTAGAATTTCAAGACAGTTATTTAATACTGATATGTATACTACTTTAGAAAACACTTCAAACAGCGAAGCTAAAATTCCAGACGTTTAGTATGAAAGATTTTGCTAGATGACCTCCCGGAGTTTCTTGATGATGATTGAATCCGGTTGCAATACAATGGGAAATCAGTATATTTCCTAATAAACGCGTTTTTACAGTAATCTAGTGCTTGTTTCCTTCAAAACATTGTTGCAGTATCGTCAGATCACGAACACATGCGACAGTAAGGCTTATACTAGAATTGCCTTTTTGGGAGAATATCGATTGAAACCTGAATGGCAGTAGCTTATCAAGATGCATTTACCTCGCCGATAAGGTAAGCATTCCCTAATTTGGCCGGCTTTACCAAGCCAAGGACAGCTATGTATGGGCGTCTCGATCATCGCGAGACTAAACAAAGTTTTCTCGAATAAGTCTGAAGTACAGTCAGAAAATAAAAGCATTCCAGTGGGCTAATACACGATTTGTGTTCCAAAATAGATATTCCCCAAACGTGTAGTTGACAGCTTTATAATTATTTAATTCAATTTCATTTTATTTACCATAAAACATAAACAATAATGGCTCATTTCTAGTCCAATCCCGAATGAGAAAATTTCATATTCAGAGATTATTAATCAGAATTAGACTAACAGAATATATTATATTGAGAAGGTAATGGTATTCAACACAAAAGAAGTATTTTGGACGATAAATGCAAAAGTATGACGGTAATTTAAGAATAATTTTATTCTATATATTCTTTTAAAGGAATGTATAGTTTAAAAGAGAAAACTCCGATGTGTCATTCACATAAATTCCTCTAGCTGTTCCACAAACTAATTTTTCTTACAAAATATTATTTTTTTATCTACGTCATTCTAATCTATATAAACATCAGCAGAATTGTTCTTATTATATTAAGCTAAAGCGATAGTCAACATTTCTAAAAGCTGGTCGTTATGTCAAACATTGAGAATCTGTTCATTTTGCATAGTCCAGTTTGAGAAAAGTTAGTTTAAAATTGAAACCAGTAACAATGCCTACCTAGAAAACTGCCAATTATACAAAAAAACGTATATATATGACATAAATGTTATTTTTAGCCAGATCTACATTTTTGTACTCAGTTTTTTGTCCAGCTGTTATGGTTTAACCTTATGCAAAATTCTGCAAAACTCAACCAGAATAAAGAACACTTCAGAGCCAATTCCCAGATAATTCAAAACATACATTTTATTTGTGATGTAAATTATTTTAATATACGGTATTTTGATCAAAATCATTATAGCCATTTTTGAGAATATCAACATTTTCGAAAAATTTTCCAGTAAAGGGTAGTTGGGGGTGAGAAAATGTTCCTAAAAATCTTCAAGTCGCATCCTTGGAAGATACTCAACTTAAATATCAAGTTTGGTATTTAACCGACTCTTCTTTTTGAGATATGCTGTTCACGGAACATACAGACAGACAGACAGACCACATACACATATATACGGGCCTTTTTTCTAAAAATGTTTTTTTTTTTCGGATTCAAGACATATTTCCGATGAAATCTCGGTATCGTTTTTGGGCGTAATTCAATACCTTCTCTATCCACTATGTACATTGTACATACAGACTAGAGAAATTAAACAATAATATTATTCTAAATAAGTACTTTTCTCGTTAAACAAGTTAATAAAGTTTATTTAAAGTGCACATTGTATAAACTCACATTTTGATTAAAAATATCAGTGCTACAAATCTGGATATTTTCATTGTTATACTCTGCAAACTTGGACTAATTGAGCCAGGTGGTTCAGGCAGTTAACCACACCTGACATTCGTGAGATAATTTGTTGGATTTGCGGAACCGACCTCCCTAATCCATAGATTTTTCTTTTGCTTTTCGGGTCGCTAGGCAAATACTGGGGAGATTCTTCAAACTCCCGAATTTCTTATCCCTTCATTTCATTTCCATTTTATCCAGAGTTGTGTCAGCGAGGACTGCATGTTGGCGTCCTTCCGTGGTGGTAAATTCACTTTGGAAATTCGGCTGAGTAGCGTTGGAGTCCTCTGTAGGTTCCAGGGGATTCAGTAAGAGATGGGGCGCCGACTCCTAGCGCTTACCGCGTCGAGCTGAAGAAGTGCTTGGACCACGTTAGTGACCCTCCACGATGGCTATTTCTGTCCTCCTGGTGTTGACTCAATTTACGCCCATGGTGGCTGCTCGGTGGAAACCTGTTAGGAATGAGCGCGCGCGAACACACACAGACAGACACATGCAGACACCTCCAACTAACATTGCTATTGCGGTTGAAGGCTGCAGCTATTAGACACAGAATCAGATTATTTGAATGTACTGCTTTTTAAAACTATAAAACATCAGTCTTTTTGGTTTCATATTTGAAACAGCGAAAAAAGTAATAATTAGCTATAGTTAAATTAAATATTAGAAACTAAAGCACTCTTTGTAAACATTATAGAAGGGGCCAAGAATTACTCAAGCACCTATTTTCTAAAATATATAGGAGTTCCATAAAATTGACTTATCAAATAAAGGCTCGCATTCGGGGGATTCTAATTCAATTCCAATGGGGAAGTCGTTCTGGTCTTGGGGTTTTTCGCGGTTTTCCGTAGTGAATGCGGTGGAATTTTTATCCTCAATTTGCTTACAATCAAAAAGCGAAACTAGGACTCCGATAGGAGAGAGACGCAGATGATTTCAGTTTACCTGTGTTATAGAGTACATATAGTGTGTACTTTTACAATACACACGAGAGTGTGCCCTGTCTCGTTAAAGTACGAGTTGTTTTATTTTCAGCAACAGGAATTTATATTTCATAACGCATACAGTTGTAAAATTCAATGTTATTAGATCATTCGTAAGACGACAGAAAATATTACACGCAATGTGAAATAAAATTAGTCATTTAATTCACCGCTCAAAATGCATCAAAAAGAGGTTACATTAATTTCTCAAATTTATATTAGGCATAGATTATGTAGATAAACAAAAAGTGTTTCATGGGATTCGCCCCACCTTCCGACTTCGACAGTAGCATCATTTAACGACTTCAAGTATTCTAACCGTAGGCACCCTGTTGTAGATTATCTTACCTTTATAAGCAAAGCACCCAACACTAAAGGCGTTTTACTTCTGGTCCACTACTTTATCGAAGCACAATAACAACACCTTTTCAATAGGTAAATTTAAATTTATTTTGTAATATTTTCCCATTCGTTTGCAATGATTGCTCAGATTTTGGTCTCCAAAAATGCGAGCTGAAAGGATGACTGGCATCTCTTGGAAGAGTAAAGGAATATATGGCAAAATTCATTCTCATACCATCTCTGCAGGAACGCCTGAGAATTAGGTGACCCTTCGCGCTGTCAACTGTGGGTATTTACTTTATGAAAGATGGTACATTCACACTAGTTTATACGCTACTTAGATGCAAAAAAGAGTTTGGAGATTTTTGTCACATAAATCTTTTGGTTTGCAAGGTCTCATTTAATTTCAGCATCTTCCAAGATTTTCAAGAAAATAACCAGCTTTAAACTACCTTTTATGTGGAATATTCTTCAAAATTTTTGAATATCTAAAAGATGGCTCTAACGATGTTGGTCAAAATAACATATGTTGAAAATATTTTGATGGCAAAGGAAATGTACATCTTGAATTTTCTGATAATAGCCTCTGAAATCCTCTTGACTTTTACATACCTGGTTAAACAGTAAAAGAAATACAGAATCTTATTGCACAAAAAATGTTGATCTCATCAAAGAGCACATTGTTTATGGCAAATTTGCGGTAACAGCCTTTTCCGAGATATTATTTTATAATTTTTTAAATTTGTCAATACTTGTGTGTACCTTCTCGATGGGACTACCGATCTCTCCTGCAATGTAAAGCTTACGGAATCTCAAAAGAATCACATAGCACCTAGATTTTACACTTGACTCGCTATAACCAAGTATATTTCCCTTACCATTGTACAACAAGGAAATACATAATAAGAACATTTCTAAACGCTTTATCTTGATTAATGTGAAGAATAGGCTTTTTAAGAGTGGTTTGTTGAGGAGTATTTAGAGAAGGTTACGTGAATGTAATACATAAGAAATTATTCTGTTGGAATAATTGTTTATTCACACAAGCCGCGTATAGGACAGGAGTTGGATAGGTAGAGTCAGACTGAAAAATTCAATGTCATAGCCGGGATTTGAACCACGGATCTCCCGATCTCTAGCGGTTGCTCTGCCACTGAGCTACCATGGCAATAGAGCAACCTGCTAGATATCGGGAGATCCGTGGTTCAAATCCCGGCTATGACATTGAATTTTTCAGTCTGACTCTACCTATCCAACTCCTGTCCTACACACGGCTTGTGTGAACAAGCAATTATTCCAATACCTCTGACCATAATAGTTGGCTATACTATGAAGCCTGGGTCTAAAGTACATATAACTTTGTAAGTCTCCATTCGGATTGTCATCTCAAAAAAATTTGAGATCACCTTGTGGTTTACCGGGAAACATGCGAGTCAGTTGAGAAATTCAATGCTATGCCCGCATGTTGCCATGGTAGCTCAGTGGCAGAGCAACCGGCTAGAGTTCGGGAAATCCGTGGTTCAAATCCCGGCTATGGCATTGAATTTTTCAGTCTCACTCTACCTATCCAAATTATTCTAAGTTTGTAAATGTATTTTCTTAAATGATGATTTCTGTATAGAAATGTCCTTATTGCTATTTAGTTTTACGAGTCAACGATCTTACAGCTATTTATTATTTAAGAATTTTAATTGAGAATAGGAAGTAAACACATAAATGTGTTACTATTTGTTATTTTATGAATTTTATGAATGTCCATTGTGCATATAAATCTATATTATGCATGTCTATGTCACTGAACATTTGAAGATTTGCTAATTTCCTGTTGAAACACCGTCAATAATGGTACAACTTTTGTCCATTATTATTAATGACAGTAAGTAATAGCATAAGGAAGAATCAATATATGGGATGTGGGATTTTTGGAACTGCAACACCGGGAAGTAGTAAAGGAGCCAGAGGATGTCCCAAGCTCGCAGAAGTCCTTAACAGTTTCAGTTCGAGCAATTCCGCACCCTTAGAGAAACGGCAAAGCAGCGATCCTAGCAGGCGAGACTGCTCACCTTTTATAGGGCAATAACTGCGCAATTTTCCCCAAACAATCGACACTGCAGTTACCTGTAAATACATCAGAATTATAAAACAGAAATGATGTTAATGTCGCCTTTGCGACCAGAAGATAACCACGAAAACCCCCATAGCCAGAGTGAGCGTGGCAGGGTATCGAATCTGCTACCTCCTCAATGTAAGCCTTCCGCGCTACGTAGAAGCCATCTCTCTCAGTGAATTTGCATAGTATTTCCCGCACCGATCTATTGAGGTGGTAAAATATTTGAGTTTCTCTGTGCCCCACCCTTAAACCAAAGCCTACAAGACTCAGGAAGTTTTCAGACAGAAAGAAAGGTTTAGTAAGGCAACGTGTTGTAAACCGTTATTCCGAATCCACAAATTCTCTGGACAAACTGAAGGAATTGATGTCTCCTGTACAACGGACAATGCAAGTACGCAGTAATCTCAGAAGAACTTTATATCTTGTGTTTAAATTGCAGGCGGAAGCTATAACAGTCAATTCCATTGAAGTATGGAATCGGGTGGTCGCATCAAACCCGTGGAAAAGGACATCATTTCCTGGGCGAACTTGGCGTTCAAACCGAAATGTGCACTGCATACCAAATGGTGGTAGCTAACGGATCAGACGCCCACGCCAAGCAATCTGATCTCGACACGCTGAATGTTCTGCCAAGCGACCCTGCAAGGTTGATGCTCCTTGTCAACTCTATTGAAATGCTTTGCTTGCACTGGTTCTCCAAATGGCCAAAGCTGTTTACCAATGGCAATTGTCGACACAGCTTGCAGACGAAACTGCTAAAGGTATTTCTAAACTAAAGTATATGATATGTTCATAGGCGCCGACTTGTTTTACATTTACAAGGATGCGATTGTGCAATAAAGTAGATAGTAAAATATTTAGTGCAATTAGAGTATTTAATGGTATTTAAACATCAGTGGTATATGGACTACGGTATGTACTTCGAAGACTAATGCTTTTGAAAATCTGAGCAGAAAGAGTGCGAACGAAATAAAGAGAAAGTGAACAATCGAAGCATTCAAAGATGATACAAAACTGAATTAGATTTTCTAACTGCATTCTGCATTACATCGTAAAACCAATGAATCGTTCTTCAATAGTTAGGTTGTCACATAGGTGAAAGGAACTTTGATTTTTGTAATTACTGCCCTAATATGTATATATATATGTGTGTGTGTGTGTTTCGAAACCTGATTTCAATTTTTCTTGTTCGTCACTGCGATGATGTGTAAATTAAGTCGTTCTGTATATTAGGTGAGATAGTACAAAATGAAGTGGAGTTTTTAATAAGGTCACAAGTGATATTTCGTAAATCAATTAAATTCCCACTTTTAGGTATTCAGCACTCTCAATGAGGCCACGAAATGTAAGCGCTCTCCCCCCTCCAAAATACAAAACAAAACAGATAACTCATATGAAATATGCCAGTGCTGCTCAGATTGTTCTACCTCACGTAGATGTTATGATGTTCAATAATTCCTACAATTGATAGTTTATATACAGAACTAAACTCTCCTGTTTTACTGAAGTTTTATTTCCTTTTTTACAATAGTAAAATTATAAGTACATTTGATCTGTTACTAGCTATAATTTCAACCCGATATATAGCTTACCATTCTTTGGAAAAAATATATGACCAAAAAAGTAATATATTTTGGGGTGCTGTACCCACAGAAGCACTATGCTTTTATACACTATCCTTTACCATTAATATATTTCAGTCACTATTAAAGTAGATTTGAAGGGGTCAGAGAGATATAGTCGTAAACCACTCTCACTTGATTCTGAGATACTAATACATTTATATTCCATGAAAATGTATAAATTGGCTATTGTAATTAGGTTGCTCTTCATTATGTAAACCAGTCTTAAGAACAGTATGGAACATAAGGACATTGTTGAAGTTAATCTTTAATTTCTTATAAGTCTTTAAACCTGTATTAAATCGTGATGCACTGAGATGGCTTATGATTATATATCTCCCGGAAGAAAAATGTGCGGGTTTACCGATGTTTCCTGCTACTATATTTAGAATAATTTTCATTGAATATCATATGTTTATTTTATATTTGAATACTAAAAGCTTCATAAATACAACTGGAAAGTTAAGAAAAAACACTCAGCACACAAAATTAAGTTTATGAAACATTACCTAAACTAAGGAAGTTCTTTTACTACATTTTCCTGCTCATTATTACCACAAAGGGACATAAGGTACTACTGATTTGGCTACTATTTTGGTAGATGAAATTATATATTTTATTTTGATTGCGCAATGAATAAAAATTAAATATATTTCAATTCATTTTTGTTGTTTTAGCCAGTAAATAATTTTATTGATATTTAGTTAGTTTAGTAAATATTATTAAAGGGATTACTATAGCATACACTATAATTATTCTAGTTGATTGGTAGCGGGCTTCTGTATTTTGTTCACAGCTGAAAAGAGCCAGGTTCTGTAAACCTCCTTTTCGTTTTAATACAATGTATACATAGATCATAGACCGCAGTGGGGTGAAGCAGTGTTTTACGCCTTGCTGCTAGGGATTTTGAGTATTAATTTGGAATAGTGATGCTTTCCAAAGTCTTAAAATCTCCTTTCCAGTTTTGTCTGTTTCTTGCATATTTTTCAATACGGCCAGAGTCACGATCGCAAGGCCAACTATAGGATAGGAATGCTGAACAACTTTAAATCTCTTGCTAGCCACAAGCCACACTGCCTGGTCTTTTACAGTTTTCTGTGATTAAGTAAAGTTGCCTGTCTTGAGGATTGGCTATTTCCAAGTACTTGATCAAACTTCGTCAGATCCCCTTCCTCCTCTACAGAAAAATAAATCCTGTTTGATCCAAACCATGTATTCCTTAGCTATATGTCCATATTTTTCTTTTATAAAACGCTGGACCTGCCGTTAGCTTAGGAATGGCAAATTTCCACTGCATATCTATAGCAATTACATGGTATTCTTATGGATTTTCTTTAGCTAAAACAGTCAAATTTGTAATCATTTTTTTTCCACTTTTAGCTTTTCTGAGGTATAATTGATGCTGGAGTCTCTCTTCTGCAGTCTCCTCAGCAATCAATTCTGAATTACTGATGAGTGCTTGAAATGTGTCAAGCTTTGGACAGGTATCAGACTTAGGCAATTAAAATCCTATATTATAATCCGAAACAAAAATGTTGACGAATTAGGGACAAAATCGTTAAATCACACTCCAGATAAAGTTTATTAGGATTCTCTCGCCTACTGTAGTGACTGCTGTACTTGGAATGACATCAATGAAATTTCGAACACATTGCATTGCGCCATCTAATAATTTGCAGTTATCTGAAAGTTAAATGAAATTAATATTCGGATTAAGTTTCATTATTGCAAAATGAATAAGTAGTTGTGTAATATACTGACCTCTTGCAACCATTTTTGGATATAGGGAGACCAGCTTCATTTGCTGTTGTAAATGCCTTACTCTTCTTGCATGATTTTGTAACCTATGAAGATTTAGAAATGATTCCTTGCACACCAAGACTTGGTTCTGTGTACATTTATATAATATGATAAATTGTAAATGTTTTATTTTTGGTCTTCTTTGGGTAACTGAAATAATAATAATAATAATAATAATAATAATAATAATAATAATAATAATAAAGCAGACTTATTATCATTACTGCATAACCAAACCATCTTTAGAAAAGCTGCTATTACGGTATAACTAATATATTTTTAGCAAATCTGCAAGTTAAAATAATATTAATTAAAGACAAAAAACCTCCTCTGTTTTGGGATACTTTTCATCTTGGCCTTCATATATGTGTTTCAATTTTAAACTCCGCAACTTCTCCAACGGGGCCACCTTTCGTTTATGTCTCTTTTTCTTTCTCTGGAAACTTAAAGCGAATCGAAATTCATTTGTTCACATATCGATTGACTTTTAAAAGCTTTGACTATCGCTTTAGCCTGGTGTATTCCCTTATTACCTGCTTATAAAGAACTAAGTATTAAACCAATTGTGTTAACGTTTATCTCGTTTAGCATGATGTAGACAGAAGAATAATCTTTTGTAAGATTAGTAGATATGTTCGCAGAACAGATAGAGATAGTCATGTGAATGCAACACATCAGATTTTTAAAAATCGTATTTTAAAAATCATGACATTCTTACACGCGGGAAGGCCCAGGCGGTAAGATCTGTGGCCCGCATTTGAGAGGTGCCGAGTTCAATGCCCGGCCACCATAAGTTTCTCGTGGTTTCCTCGGGTTTTCAAGGAAATCCTGGAGTGGTTCGTCTTTTATCATCACTTTTCTATCCATCATTTCGTGGACTCATCACTTCCTTGTAATCTTGTTGCAGGACCAGGCGACGCATTCGGCGGATTACGACTGGACAGTGGCTTGCGCTGTGCAGTGAGTTCCTGGTGAGGACCTAACTCCGGAGTTCTTCAGATGGGGCACTTCGTCGCAGTGCATCTATTATCTACTCACTGTTAGGTTGATCCGCGGCAAAATGGATTCACGCGGTCAGTGCAACGCGGTACAACACAGTAGCATTGCGCGAATAATGTAATACCATGCTAACGCTCTAAATTACAGAATAAGTTTATTATTAAATGGAATAATATTTTATACAGATACATAAGAGTTAAATTGTCTCTGTGTTATACCGTTAAACAGAGCTACAGTCGTTAACATGCTATTCGTATGAGCCATCTCATTTTCGCAATATTATTGACACACTAGCGGTTGCTGGTAGTTGCTGTTTAGAATCATGGAGGACGGTCGCTGTGAATTTTCTCTTACATCTTCGTCAAGTTACATAAAACATAAGGCTGGTAAGCCGTTGCCTAGTGATGAAAAAACTATAGTGTTGAATGTTTGCTGAAAGTTTTGTGAGAAATATCAACCACTTCCTGTAATAAAAAGTGATAAATTAACATCTGAGTTCACTGGTGTTTCGGCTACAAGTTTAAACATGCTCGCAAAGAATAATCTGAAACGGAAAAGGTAGAACACCCAGGAAAAAAAAAAAAAAAAAAGCCTATGAAATCCGCGATGCAAGAATGTGACAATTTTCTGAAGAATGCAAATCGCATATGTGAAGAATGAAAATTCTTTTTTAAAAATAACCACCAAAATTGATCAGTTGATCAGATTGACGAAAGAAGAAGCATTGTTTTGTGAGATGGTTAGTTTAAGTGACACCGCTGTTAGTTATCAACCTTGGAATGGAAAGCAGCAGCACAAACAAATCAGAACCTCAGGGAATAGAGTCGCTTCCAGAGAGCGAATAAATGTAAGTTATTGCATACATGCCATTTTTGGTGGTGGTGTTTTTAAAGTTACTTATTAATAATATTATTACAATTATACCTACCTAACAGAATGTTTTAGATTTCGTTTAAGTTGTCGGAATAACATTACATTACAACCGTTTCATATTACAATGTACGCCACGTGGCCTGAAACTATGACAGCATTTCTGGCGCAATGGCGGAAAACTACAATATAACTGTTGGTGCACTGGACGTCTGGGTTTTGCTTTTGGTGGGGATCAACTTAAGGCAGAATTAGAAAATAGAGCCGTGGCGTTTCAGGGGTTTGAGGGAGTGCTCCGGGCGAGGTCGGATCGCTTTTTACTTTCTCTAGCCCCATATGTACAATGTATTGCATTCCACTCAAAAATTCGATGTCGAGATTTCACCGGAAATATATGTTTTAGGACCCCCTGAATCCAAAAAAAGCATTTCCAAAAAAATGTCCATGTGTGTGTGTGTGTGTGTGTGTGTGTGTGTGTGTGTGTGTGTGTGTGTGTGTCCGTGTGTCCGTGTGTCTGTGAACACGATAACTCAAAAACGAAAAGTAGCTAAAATGCCAAACTATGTATTTAAGTTCAGTATCTTCCAGGGATGCGACACTAAGATTTTGAGAAAAATCTCCTCACCCCAAACTACCCTTTACATGGAATTTTTTTCGAAAATTTTGATTTTCTTGAAAATGGCTCTAATGATTTTGATTAAAATACCGTATATTAAAGATATTTACCTGACAAATAAAATGTATATCTTTAATTTTCTGGGCATAGCTTCTAAACACCTGTTTATTCTGGATGAATTTTGCTTAATTTGGTATAATTAATAAACCGTAAGAGATAGACAAAAACGTACTATAGAAAAAATGTAGGCCTTGTTAAAATACACAATTTACGTCAATACTTTTTCTCGTGGAGCTTACCGTTTTCGAGGAATTCATTGTTATTAGTTTCAGTTGTGAAGTACTTATACTTTTCTCAGACGGGAGTGTCCGTTTTTCTTTTGTTCTACTCCTGGCCAAGAAAAGAAGCGATTTGTAATGACAGCTTTTAAAACATTTGACTATCGATTTAGCCTAGTATATTCCCTTATTTTCTTCCTACTTATAAGGAACTAAGTAATAAGAACATTGTGCTGAATACCTCGATTAACAAGGTGCAGAAAGAAGAATAATCTGATGTAAGAAGTTTGTAGAACGGCTAGAGAAAGTCATGTGAGTGTAGCACATCAGATTTTTTCTAGAAATGACGGATTCCATTCATTATTGCGTTGACGTTCTCCGGATCCAGTCACCCTTCGCCCTTCGCTCTTCCCCATGGGTACGTACGTCACAAAGGACCGCTGGGCCCACAAGCAGTACTGTACCTAGTTGTTGGGGCCCCTATCTACGATAATTCTAATTCTATCTTCATGAAATGTTTTCCTTAGTAGCAAATGAAATGAACATTCTGAGGAAAATTGTGCATAAATCAAGGTAAGAGAAAGCAAGTGAAGAGATACGAACGCATGAGAATTTCCAAGCAATAGGCGATTGGGTAGATAAAAGAAGACTCGAATGGAGTCATATATATGTATCCGATACATCAAACAGAATGGTATGGATAGCAAGAGACAATTTGCCAGCAGATCAAAGAAAATTATCTGAGATATCAAGAAAGAGAGAGGCAAACTGTTAATTTTGGATAAAATAGGTCGCAGACCTAATAAAACGAGAAGAAGAGAAGGTATATTTTTGTAACTCTTCTACAAAACCTTATTCGTCGGTCCACTGTTTCCTAATAAGGAAAACTTTCATTACACATTTACATATTTCGTTGTAGGTAGGTAGGTATAAGAAGATACAGCAGGTTAAAAGGAATAATCAGATTTTAAACAACATGTCGCTCTGCGGTAGTTCTTAAATCCTATATACCTTTCATAGAAAATGCGAATAGAGATTACCAATTGAAAGATAAAGTATTTGAAAAATCAAACCAACAGCAATGTATAACACGGAAATGCTTTAACAACACAAAATATTTTAAGAATTGCAATTATACAAAATATATTCAAAATAAACAGTATCCACACCCAGAATGTTCAAGATATACCTACGTTCTATTTGTCACAGAAATATATTTATAACATTAAAGATCGACTCACGCTGGTTTAAACCGAAGTCATGTAAGATTTTGAAGGTTGGTCAGAATCTTTTAAGACAGTGGAAGGAGGAAATAGGAACTCATCGGTTGCACCGGCGGTTATCACAAAGTGGCGGCACATGTAACTGACCTCGGTAAGAGAAAGCTATTTCCTACTTTTGCCCCTTTCTTTTCTCAAAGGTTTCTGATCAAAGAATTTCTGAAAAATAAAGTATTTTAATCAAAACAGTCATGTTTGAGAGAATTAAAACTTGCCCAAAGATTGGGGGGGGGTTCTCAAAAATCTTCGACTTGAAGCTAAACTGAAGTACCAAGTTTTGCATTAAATGGACTTCTCTTATTTGTGTTATTCTATTCACGCACACATACATACATGCATACATACATATATACATACATAGGTAACTACCTACATACATGCATACATACATATATACATACATACATACATACATACATACATACATACATACATACATACATACATACATACATACATACATACATACATACAAGCATACATGCATACATGCATACATGCATACATGCATACATACATGCATACATACATACATACATACATACATACATGCATACATACATACATAATAACATACATACATACATCATATATACATACATAGAATTAAAAAGACAATTAAAAGCCTTAAGCTAAGTATTCTGATTATTGTATCATAAATATTAGACATACTTGATCACACATACGGACCGTTTCGGTTAATGTTTTTTTGGATTCTAAGGAACTCAAAACCTGCATTTTAAATGAAATCTCGGTATCAGGAACAAAGTTACATTTTTAAGCACATCAGCCTGTGTTAAGTTTGCTAATCAAGAGAGATATGTTGCATGAAAAGGAAATCATATACCATATATCAAATTGTAGGAATTCACATATTCGGGATTTGTGGAAGGTAAAGCGACACAGGGACCGGGTTCTCCGGTTCCCGCGCCATCGCATTCCCCATCACCATCGGTGCTCCATCTTCATTCCTTACATCATTAGTGTCATCGCCTGCGGTGCCATAGTAAACGCGGGTGTTAAACACTATCAAGAAATCTTACATACCCCAACTTTGTAGGAATTCACAGAAACTGATAAGAGAGATCAAGGGCCCCTGGCAGGCAGGTAAAACCGGTCTGAGTACTGTCTGCAAACGCCAACAGATTGTACAGGGATGAGAATTCATTAACAAATCATCCCCCTTCTCTCGTACCACCGTCAACCTCCCTGTACAATAAGGCAAACCTTATTTTCTCCCGTCATGGCTTTAATTCTTAGAAATTCCTATATCTGCTAATCCCAAGTCCTTAATTACTTGCTAGTGTGCATTTACAGATTGCATTATTCTAAGTATTTTTTGCTCATTTTGCTTCCTCTTTGCACAAAAGGTATGAATCAATCCAATTTTATGTATCCCGGATACAAGAAAATTAAAATGCGTAGTAAGTTAAGATAAAAAACCACATTAATAGTTACGAACTTGATAGAACAATTAAGCATTGTAATGTAATTCATTTTCACAGATGACAGTCTTATTACTTGGAGGAAAGGCAGGTGATGATGCATAAACAATGCAAATCATGGGATTAAAATAATTGAAATGTGGCTTGGATCATATTTTCTCTTACATATCAACAAAATAGCAATTCCTTATCCTTTATCATCTGTTGGTATTAACCCGTTTGCTTCTCCGATTCACATTCAAAAACATGACTCATGCATTGATGTCTGTAATATTCGTGTTATACGCGAATCGACTCATACTAAACATTTAGGAATCATAATATACCAGCTCTTACGATGGACAAACATATTAGGTATATATGCAACAAATTTCTTCAAGTAGGTATATACATTTTTCATCGTATTGCAAGCATACTTACCTAATGGCATATTGCGTTCTATAACATGGCATGGGTCAGTTCCTGTAGACTACTCTTACACCTTTAAAATTAGCACAAAAAAGATTAATTAAAATATGTCTGAAAACGGTCTTTGATTACCCAACAGAACTTATGTACTCTGGATTAAATGTACTGAAAATGCACCTACTTTATTGGAACATTGTACTTAAATACACTAAAACTACAACAATTATTTAGTACAGTTAATTACAAAACAAGAATATCTAACTTGATATTCTTGTAGATATTTATGAACAACTGCTTCCAACTACAGTGTCAGTTTTGGTCTAAAGCTATACAACAAAGTGATAACAATATATCGTAATTCGCAGCACTATAGCAGATTTAAATTTAAAAAAAAAAAAAAAAAAAAAAGCACTATTAAAAGCATTACCAGGAAACATTTTATATCGAACATTATTTTCTGCATACTCCATTTATAGTTTAATAAGACGTGTTATAATTATCCTCTAAACTTAAGTATTTGAGACTGTGTAGTGAAAATATGATTTTTAATATACTTTAAAACATTTTGTGTTCCTATTGCCATTGTTATTATACATATTAATTGTTTCTTTATTGATAAATAATTATTTTATTTTTATACGCTGGCATGCTGTATTCTCACTTGCTTAATTGGGATCCCCACTGAGCACGAGATTGCCTTATTTAAAGGCGGCGTTAGGACCAAGTTCATTAACCATTTATGTAACAATTGTTAGCAAATAAATAAATTGTGGTTATATTTTGAATGTCTACTCTGCTAACTGAACAATTTATAAAACAGAGTGTGGGAGACTGATAAGTAAAAAACGTACTAACTTTGAAAACTCTCCTAAATATTATACGTGGAAAACTTAAACTTAACAGTACCTAAATACTTATAAAAAACAATAAATTCAAGAATAATTTTTACATAAAATTTTAATTCGAGAAAAATATTGGACTAGATGATGTCATCCACACCAAAAGCAATGAGTTCATTTATGCCACTTCCAGACTGGCCGAAACCAAATAATTTCCTCTCTGCTGGGGTATCGTGGTTCATGTGTTCGGCCAATAAATGCATCCGTCCTTTCTTCCTTTTTATGACCTTCCTTTCAGCACATCGTCTCAGCGAACACCTGTTGTAGAACCATCTGTTGGATTGACTCAGCGATCCTGACTTCGCCGCACCTCAAAACATTCCGATTTACAAATCCCTCCCTCAGATAGTGTTTGTTTAGATGCGCATGTTGGCACTAGCGTTACCAATTATGGGGCCGCCTCTGCGCTTTTTGCGCTGTCTATTGAATAGGATGAATTACGCTGGGAGGTTGTCGGACAATTCTTCCGATATCCGCATTTAAATGCATGCTGGAGACGAGGTGGAAAACAGAGATAGCTAACAGTAAGTGAATGACAAGTAGAAAACCACCTACACAGCACAATGGACGTGTGTGTGTGTGTGTGTGTGTGTGTGTGTGTGTGTGGCAACATTGTCATCCTGCAAGACACCGTAATCTTTGAGGCGCGGTTCTTGAACAGGCATTGTTCTTCCCTTTGTCGCCGACTATTGCAAAAATGCAAACGCAAAGCAGCATTCCATTTTTAAGATTCCTGTCACCTAGCGGTGAGAACAACCTTAAATGGGTTGCCAACTAGCAATTCAGGTTGTAACAGCCATCTGCTCTAGGATAGATCCCGTTTGACTCCTAAAGTTTGTTGATTTATTACTTCGCAGTGTTATTTGAAGGTTGGCTTCTGATCTGGAGACGCAAACCATAAGAAATGGTGTTAAAGGCCTCAGTGAACACTGCTCAGTACGAACATCATATAGAAATGTTTTCGTCCCGCCGCCACCACCACTAATACCACCAACACTCTATAACTTCTCTGTTACACTGTTAACGTTTTAGAATATAGATCATTTAAGAATATCGAATAGCACTAAAAGATTTCTCTGTGTTAATACCCCTTTATAGCTTAACATATTTGACACATATGTGTTTTCTTATAGTTTTAAAATTTGAATGGCTATTTCTTAAAATTCAGATTATACTGACTCTCAAAAATGAAATATATTTAAGCGATTTATACAGTAAAATTCTTTGCTATAAAGTTGTAGTGTTTTTTTAGAAAATGAGCAAAATCCATTCTACTGCAGGTAAAAGTGACCCTGTCAGATATACATTTTGTTTGGCATATAAATATCTAAAATACAAAAGATTTTAATCAAAATCGTTAGTTATTTTTGAGAAAATAAACATTTTCGAAAAAAGTTCCATATAAAGGGTAGTTGGGGGTGGGGGGATTTTCTTGAAAATCTTCGTTTCACATTCTTGGAAGATATTCCAAACTTAAACACCAAGTTTGGTATTTAACGGTCTTTTTGTTTTTGAGCTATACTGTCCACACACGCACGGACCTTTTTTTTTTTTTTTTTTTTCCAAAAATGCTTTTTTTAGATTCAGGGGGACCCAAAACATGTATTTCCGGTGAAATCTTGGTATCGAATTTTTGGGTGGAATACAATACATTCTCTGTACACTATGTACATCTGGAGAAAGTAAAAATAGAAACTCCAGAGAACGGTGCAATCTTTATATCGAAAGACTTGATGACCAGCGCTGTACCGACTCACCTACCAGTACGTTTTGACGGAAAGCTCACTACATATGATGTGAAGTCAACCGAGCTTAGAGGCGTGCATACCCTCAAAAAACTGGCCATTTTACCAAAGTTACGAGCCCAATAATTTTAAATGTCGCACTGATTATGCATGAATACCGCATTTCCTTGATTAATGGCATACAAATGAGGCATTCTGAATGAAAATAGGACTGACACTCCACATTCCTTTAATTTTTGGCCAGATTTATGCGATCCAGAAACCTTGCCATGGATTTGATATTTGGCAAATGGGACAAGAGGTTGCATATATCAAACTGTTTATCTAGGACCCTTCTACAATCTACCAATTTATATGTTCGAATTTTGGAACCCTCTGTATGTGTTTACTTCCTAACTTTCTTTCTCAATGTTCTTTTCAGGGCGCTACTTATATATTGAACTCAATGCAATGTATTGCATATAGATAGCTTTCGCCCATTGCCCCCTAAATAAATCCCTACATAACTAAAATCGTTTATCTGTTCTAATGTTCCTTCATTCAGCACATTTTTACTTTCTCTATACGTACTGTGTACATAGTGTATAGAGAAGGTATTATATTGCACCCAAAAATTCGATAGCGAGATTTCACCGGAAATATATGTTTTGACACCCCCTGAATCCAAAAAAAAACATTTTTAGGAAAATGTCCGTGTGTGTCTGTCTGTCTGTATGTGTGTGTGTGTGTGTGTGTGTGTGTCTGTGGGCAGCATAACTCAAAAATGAAAAGACCGTTAAAGCCCAAACTTGGTATTTAAGTTTGGTATCTTCCAAGGATGCGACACAAAGATTTCCAAGAAAATACTTTCACCCCACACTACCGTTTACATGGAAAACTTTTCGAAAATTTTGATTTTCTTAAAAATGCCTCTGACGATTTTGATTAAAAACTCTTATATTTAAGATATTTACTTGCCAAATAAAATGTGTATCTTGCATTTTCTGGGAATAGCCTCTGAAGGCTACTTTATTCTGGATGAATTTTTCGGATGTTTGCATAACTGTTAAACCGTAAGAGATGGACAAAAACTTACCACACAGAAAATGCAGAGCACATTAAAACACACAATTTATGTTCTATACATTTTTTCGTGGAGTTGATTGTTTTTAAGATATTCTTTGTTTTTAATTTCAGCATTCTCATACAGGAATTTGTTAACTCCTGTCCATACAAATAAAGAAACTTCAGCTTTTGACTATCACTTTAACCTAACTTTAACCTATGGGAGTACCTTTATTTCGCTTCTACTTACAAGGAAGCAAGTAATAAAACTATTTCTGCTAATTTTTTGTCGATTAGTATGAAATAAACAGTTGCATAAGCTTTTTAACAATAATTTATTTCAGAGATGTAGGGAAAGGCATGTGAATGGAACACATCAGCTTTTTGTTCTTTGTATTCATTTACCGCACTGGGCTATAATTTTGTTTCTGTTGAAGAAATTTCTAGGTTTTAGTCTTGTGGACCGTGCACAGCATCCTCAGAGGGAGCCATTATATCCTGAATGCCAGCGCATTGTACGTTTTAAAATAAAAGCAATATTTTTCACCCTGACGTAATATATAATTTCTTATAAAACGCTTATGCAAACTTTCTTCTTTACAGCCATAATTTTAGTGGAAATTTTTGCTGATTAGCCATTTTAAGCCTAATCTCATTTTAGAGATCTCTAAGCAGTCACATATTTGCCATTGTGCGAAGTAGCGAGACGTAACGCTCATTGGAGATTCCTTGTGACATAGCAGTATACCGTTAAACACAGAAATGTTCCTCGTGCATGCGTGCGTGCGTGCGCAAGAAAGAGACTGCGTGACCGAGACGTCAGTGATGTGGTGACAATGGGATGTTTTTGTCTGATGCTGAGAAACGCCTACTCCTCGCTTAACGGTAGGCGTCGTTAAAAAGCTCATAAAATTCACGTTAAGTTGAATCTTGTTTCCACACATACAAACAGTTCTCACTAAAAATAACACTTCTTTCACTCATTTGAACTTTGTGTCACGCTTTTTAACACTTTATCTGTAACATTAATACATATTTTTCTGCATTTTCGAACCTAATTTATATTGCCAGTATGTAATTTCTATTTAACGAAAGCTTATTATTTTATACGCTTTACGTACTAAATGTTCACCGTGATTTCAGATAGATGTTTATAAAATTCGCATTTTATACAGAAAAATCTGATGTTTCATTCACATGACTTTCCCTACATCTGTGCAACAAATTATTGTTAAAAGTTTATGCTTCTTATCGAGAAAAATTTAGCAGACATAGTTTTATTACTTGCTTCCTTGTAAGGAGAAGCAAAATAAGGGGTACCATATGTTAAAGTGATAGTCGAAAGCAGGTTGCCATGTGAATGCAGTTCGTTTGTTTATATGGACAGGAGTTGACAAATTCCTGTACGAGAAAAGAATACATTTTTCAAATCTGAAACCAAAAACAAATATCTTAAAAATGCTTAACTCCACGAAGTGTGTCTTATAACGTGCTATACATAAGTGCGTGTGTGGTAAGTTTTTGTCTAACTCTTACGGTTTAGCAGTTATGCAAAATTACGTAAAATTCATCCAGAAAAAGTAGTCTGTCAGGTAAATATCTTTAATAAATAATATTTTAATCAGAATCGTTAGAGTCATTTTTGAGAAAATCAAAATTTTCGAAAAATTTTCCATGTATGGGTGGGGGGATTTACCGAACTTAAATACCAAGTTTAGTACTTAACGGTCTTTTCGTTTTTGAGCTATGCTGTCCCCCACCCCACACACACACACAGACGCGCGCGGTCCTTTTTCCAAAAATGTTTCTTTTGGATTCATATGTATTTCCGGTGAAATCTCAGTATTGAATTTTAATGCATTGCAATACGTTCTCTATACACTATGTACAACAAGGTGTAGGGAAAGCAAAAAGCAGCCAACTGCTAAGAAAGTGAGTCTCATATATAAAGCTTTCCTATGCAATCTTTTTTATTCAATTGTTAGTGACTACCCGTGTATAGGACGGGATTTGGAAAGGTGGAGTCAGACTGAAAAACTCAATGCCCAGCCGGAATTTGAACCAGGTAATTCCTGGTCTCCCTCCAGTTTATTAATTACTGTGGTACCATGGCAACATGCCGACATGCCCCAGTAGCTCTCATGTTTCCCGGTTAAGCATCAGAAGACCCAAATTATGAACACGTTTCAGTCTGACCCTACCTTTCCAGCTCCTTTCCTACATTTGTGTAGGAGAAACAATTAACAATGGTTGGCCTGGGTTAATTAAACTATGAACCTCGGGCTTAAAGTACTTTCGACATTGTAAGTCGCCACTTGGGTATGGATTCTCAAAATAATTTGAAATATAATTGTGGTTTACCGGGACACATACGAGTCAGTTGGGATTTAAGCCTTTGTTGCCTGTCGGTATCTATAAGTTCTGCTTGTTTTAAGCGTAACTATAAAAATAAGGTTGTACTCTAGGATTAATTTCATGTTATACTAACCTTCAACCATAAACGACAACTAATCAAGACTGTTGTGTATTGTAAAAATATATATAATGTTTTCCCTAAAATTGTAGTGAGTTTTTTAAATAAATAAAAGAGTAAATCCCACATAACTACAGCCAATTATAACCCCATTAACTTCCAAGCATCACACCTATTATTTTACTTGGGCTCTCCCCGTCATTTACCACAATCACTGGGATTTGAACTTGCAACATTTGGCTCTGAATGGATGGCCAGTCCATTACCTGTCATTTTGGTAGTGTCTTTAGGAGCATTAAAAACTGGTTAGAGGAATTTAAATTATAATGGGAAGAAAAATATTAATAAAGGATCTACATTTATTTTCATTTCTATTTTCTCTATTATTTTATATAATAGCTTTATAGATTTATTCCCAAATATTTTTACTAAAACTCCAGTTTTAAACTTGAATTAAAGGACAAACGGCATATGTAGTCTACTAGTGCAGGTTAAAGTCGTCTCAGCACCGTAGCACATTGGTTAGAGAGACAGTGTCAATGAGATGAGGTTCGAAGTTTAAAACCGACTATGGCATACTTTTATCAAACTGGATCTACCTTTACATCTGTTCATTATCTCTTGAAAGTGTTTAAGAATTAAAATATAGTGTTTGACATTTTGGTTTTTATTTATAAGCACTGCAACGATCTCCACCTCCCATCAGTAACGCATTTTTCGCTACAAAATGGCAACCTCAACGTTAATGTTATGAATATATTATGGCAATCTATGCTCCAGTAGACCAACTGTATACTGTTATATCTAGCTTGGTGTGTAACATTTTACTGTAAAGTTTATAACTAATTGCTAAAGCGGTTAAATAAAGAAAACAAAACAGTAGATAAGTACTTTATACTCTCTGGAATGGGGATGGCATCATGTCTGCACTTTTCATTGATGAACGCGACTGAGGACTAATTGATTTCCAAGAAAATAGAATACCACACATTCAACTCTCCCGAGTTCAAATCTCGTTAGGGCGAATTATTGGGATAAGGCTTTGTCGGAGTTCTCCCTAGCCTGTAAAGACAAATGACAGATAATTTTAACCTCTATGGACTCCGGACTCATTGGAGCCTTATTTCATCCATTCATTCATCATTCGTTATGATCTACCAGGTTAAAGGACGTAAAAATAATAAAATACAATACTGAGTAGTTAGGTAACAATCAAATAATCGATAGTTTGGCAACTATGCAATATCCATCTATCCGATAATTTCATACTACGATAGCGAGTTCTGGATATGCTGCAATAGCCCATAAGTACCTCTTGGCGGTGAACATTCATCATTAAAGTTTGACTTATTCTTTAGATAATCATACTGGATAAAACTTAAACCTTTCTACCTTCTTTTTGATGTCATAGTAATTAACAATAAAAAAGCGATTTATATAATACATAAACTATTAACATATAGGTAAAAGTCATGCGTTACGCACAAAGTTTCTCCACTCCCAAGTCACCGAGTTAACTCTTTCAAAAAGACAAAAAAGTCTGGGAATATCGAGAAAAACAATATAACCAGTTTCATATCATAAAATATCGGTTCACTGTTTTCTGTTATGTTTTTCTCCTATACAATTTTTATGCAACATTTTCTGCAAATATATTGCTTATGGTATAGGAAATAAAGTAAGGATTTCTTACTTGTCAATTAATATGTTGGCATTGGCAGGCTTAATTCTCTTTTGTTATATTGTATCTTAGGATATTGCTATGAATAAAATATCCACGGCAAGTCATATTTTACGTGCATATTCTCTAGAGTAACAAGAACTATTTTGGCTGTCCCCGTAGCTTAGTCGGTAGAGTACATGCCTGCTATGCAAGGGCTCCCTGTTCGATTTCCGGCTGGGGTTGGGAATTTTTCTTTCGCCAAGATTATTCCTCACCCTCCCCCCAGATTGTGAATTTATGTGTGTAAAGTCAAAGTTAGATATCAGCAATAAACATCATTGCCATGAGCAGTAATTACTTCAAGCAAGATCGTTCTCCGTGGTCTAGGGGTAACATGCGGGGCTCTGGTTCTGCAGGTTCAAGCCCAGCGGAGGCACTAGATTTTTTTCAAGCGTAAAAATCTTTAGCGTGGTTTCTTTCGGAAGGGAAGCAATGCCGTTGGACCCGTGTTACAGCACGTAAAGAATCTCAAGCCTAATAAAAAGGCCTCTGAGCAAAAGCGGTCTTTTACCTCCAATATAGAATGCTGAGAAGCGTAGCAGTTAAAGGGCGTCCACAAATAAAATTATTTAATTTAACATTTAATTTCCAAAGGAGAAGCCGTGGATATGACGATGTTAAAGGTGGCATATAAATTGCACAGAAAGAAAGACCACTTTATATTCCATGACATTCTCATAGAAAAATGAAGTTCTACTTCGCAAATATGTTTTTCAATAACTCCGAGGTATTTGTATTCAAGTAACAAGGTGTTTATAAATCCTTTTTAATCATTTATTCATTTATGAATGGATTTATAAGCTCATGTCCGTTAGGATGATTTCGGCTTTTCAATCCATTCATACATTAATAAATTTCCTGTACACACACGCTCACACACATACAAGTTTTCTCTCTTGTTATATATATATATATATATATATATATATATATATATATATATAAATGGAAATCTGTTTAAATATTATATATATAATTCCATGTAGCTTAAGCGGTTATGAAATCTTTAATGATGTGTCTAGACATCTCAGCGCTGGTCGCTATGTTACGCTTTGAAAATCCATACTCTTTGCATTACTAAAAGGAAGAAAAAAAAAAAAAAAAAAAAAACAACCATCCATTTGAGAAAAGTATAATTATTTTAAAACACAAATAAATACCAAAGTATATCTCGGAAGCCTCCACAAAAATCTGATTTGTTACATACATGACTTTCTATACCTATTATGCAACAAGATATTCTGATAAAATCATAATTGTCTATAATGTTAATCAAGATAAACATAACAGAAATGAATTATTTATTACATATTTTGTTATAGATTCAAGGGATAAAAGGAAATACAGTAGGCTAATCCAATAGTCAAATCTTTTAAGAACTGTGCGCTATGTTATTGTCATTTATGTAGTAATATTTCCCCCTGTTCATCTTTTTAATAAATGACGCTTATGCAGTTATATGCCATCATGTCGTTTACTCGGTAGTTTACTCGGTAGCCAGCTGTTAATAGCCTGCCGCCATGTTTGAAACTCTTCAACCTGTATGATGTATGATGAAAACACCTTTTTCTCAAGTCTTTCTTTCTTGTTAACCCTATATTTAAAGTTACCACGATGGAAGATAACTTAAGAGAAGCCCTCTGGAGCAGTAACAGCCCCGGAAACTGCCTATGTTAATGTCACATCACAATAAGCGGAGTCGTTTCCTGGCTCTAAAGGGACTCTCGTAAAAGACTGAATGGCGAGTTTATGCAGAGGTACGCGTGCTATAAATAACTCAAGCTGGATGAAGCTATTTCTTTCTCACAGAGCAGGTAGTTACAAGAGTGAGTGATGTTTGACTGCCGATGAATACTAAACCTATTGGAATAAGCGCTAGAATCTTGTACATCTGTTGAACAACGAGAAATATTGTGCATTCATAGAATGACATTGAAAACGTATAGTATCTGCGTGACAATTCACTTGTCACGCATTTTTTGATAATTTTGACATTACACGCTTATCTTCCATGCGCATCACACTCCCATGAACCCGCAAAGAATATCTCCGATAACTTTAGTTGTTATTTCCAAGTTTAACCCTTTCCGGCCCGATTTATTTTTGATTGAAATTGCTTTTTGAAAATTGATGCCATAGGATGCACATTTGCTACAAGAAGTTGGTCTTACTAGATCTCTTATCGGTAACTCAGTTGTCTAAATTTCTAAAACACTGAACATTATTGATTAAGATTTCAATGTCACAAGTTAACCTGGGTCGAAATCCTGTGATAAAGGAAGGGATGGATCCCGGTAAAATAAATGCTGATTGGCATATCTAAGTGTTGACTGGACCTCGCTAGCACTGCACAGGAATAAAGTCCTGTATTTGTTAGAAACATTATCTTTGATGGGATTTTATTTTTGCTTTTGCTTGTTCTAAGCTGTGTAAATATCAATAAATTGAAAGAAAATGCCGAAATATACACGATTAAGGTTGAAAATTAATGAGCGTTAGCCTTTATCCATCTAGAGCAGCAAATCCAGATAATGAAATCATATGGCACAACCTTGCTGGAAAGGGTTAAAATACTTCTTTTCTATGCATCTGATATTGGACTTCCTTTACCGCGAGCAAGCTGACATAAAATATAATACTCCGTGTACAAACGAATGAAGATAATTCATCTGTGAAATTTCGAAAATCCACATTATGTAAGATTTCATATTGAAATTTAAACCAGATATAGTAATTAATAATAGTTATATTTCTATCATATATCAAAATTCTGGTTTATAATAATAATTTTACTGTCTAAATCCATTATTCTAGTAAGAAATTATAATTTTTATATTAGCTCTAAGTACTGTAGAAAAGATATTACCTTTCATGCTCTCCAAAACTATTGATTTTCCAAAACTTAGTAATTTATTTATCAACATTTGAACAACATTTCAAAAAAATAATATGACCATTTTAATGTGCCTTTTAGAGGCAGTTTAAAGATTTTGAAACAAACAGAAGTACAGCTTGCATCATATGGAATATTTTGGTATGGAAAAATGTTGGGAAAAGGTTTGGGAAAAATAACATATGAGGTTGGGAGGCATTAATAAGCATGAACATGCCATCTAGAGCTTCAGTTGGTGGTTAAAGTTTGTCAAATGGTAAAAAGCTATATATTTTTTTAACTCTTAGAGTTTGTATTAAATTATTATAAAATATTTTTCAATATTTCACAATTTTTCTCAAATTTCACAGAAGCATACCCTAAAGAAAGTAATAGTAACTGAAGGGTATTCTTGAATAGGAGCTCATAGATAAAATACAAATTAAAAAAAATAAAATCCAAATTAATGTTTATGATAGGTATTGCTAATATTTTTTTTATTTAAATCATAATGTAAATGGATTTTGATATAACTGATGATTATTTCAACACATATCAGCGTTTAGCCTTTTATTAAAGAGAGTGCATTGTGTAAAATATTTCACAAAATAAATATATAAGGGCATTTAAATACATATCTCTATAACTTATTTTCTGGAAATGATAATGAAGCGCATACTTTAGGCTTTGTAACTTTAATTATAGGATGTGTATTCAAATTCCAAGGTATATCTTAGTTTTAATTCCTTTTCAGCATATTTGAAATTTTATATTTCAGTGAATGTGTGTCTGCTATATTTTCCGAGGTATTAGATCATTAAGAGTGAGATATTACTGCGGCTTTATGTATCATGGCTACCAAATATGGTTTATTAGTAATACAATTTGTTTTAATTTTCTTCAATACCGATTTAAAAAGTTTAAAGCTCCTTTGAAAGCATATTTTTGGGCCAATAAGATTGAGGAACATCTGCAATGGTTTTGGTGATGAACTACGCCTCAGCATAAGTTATATAAACATATTTTGAGAAATGTATCAGATCCAGTTTTAAGGGTATGTAGATAGAAACTCTACTGTAAACTGACTTCTGGGCTCAACGGAAAGGTTTATTCTGTCATGGCCTCATTTACTTTTCATATTGGAAGTTACATCTAAGATAAGCTGATAGAAGATATGTAAATTAATGCTAAGTGTGTAAGAACCTTTATCACCAGTAAGTAGTCGTTTATTTTTTAAGAGTTCTAAGATGTTTTGTAATTTATTCCTTGTTGTCATAAAACTTCGTCTTCATAGGTTTCTTACCTGTTTTTTTAACCATAAATGCGTGGATAGTCACTCTTATAATTATGTCGCAGGGAGGGATAAGGGATGCTAAACTGTTTAAAAGTATACAACTAAATTTCCGTAATAGCTTGTAAGTACTGGGAATTGTTATTAGTCATTACATTTTTCAAATTCTGCTAGCATCTGATTTTTTCACATCATCCAATCCGCATTTAATTTCTTCTTGTAGAATGACACTCCATTTCATTTGTTCTTTAATATTCATTCTGGTATCTCTGTGAGGATATTCTCTGAATTAGTAAAGTGACATTATGATCCTTTTATGATTAACTTCTTACTCTGGTAATTATTAGTCTGAATAATCTTCAGGGTGTGTATTAGTTGCTACCTTCGGTAGCTTTTGGCAAACAATAAGTTTGAAATATTTTATTTACTAACTACGCTGTCAACTACCAATATCGTATCAGCGCCTTTGATGTGCCGAAATTTCGTCCTGCAGAGGCTGTTCCTTCTAAGCACACTTCAAAATTATTGAACCCTCAACCTTGAAACCAGAAGGCCAATAACCAACTCAGCCAACCACACTGACAGTGACTTTTAGCAGTTTCTTAATTTCTTCAGATTAGGCAGGAGCAGAACAAGCACCTGCAGGAAGTATGTAATGAGTTCAGAGTTAGATAAATTAAGAAGCGTTTTAAATAAAATAAATTGATTTACCCTTCGTCCTTTTTTCGATTTGTCATTTCAAAGTTTTCAGTTAAGGGGGATCTGAACTGGAATTTCACTATGTGTTTTATCATTTGATGTATGTACATTTGAATTTGAAATCATCAGTGAGATTTATTACTGTCAATAAAATAACAGCAAAACCAATATACAAGAATTAGCATATTACTGCATATAATTAATTAACTATTAGAATGTAAGTGTTGTACATTATTAACATACCCTACATCAGTAATCTAATGATTTTAAAATATTATTTATTATAGAATTCGTGTGCTTACGGTATATATCCATATCCTAACTTCCCAACTGTTTTTTTTTTTTTATTTAGAAACAAAAATAGAAATTTCCCCACAGAATTACTTTCGATACTTTGAGTTTTAATGTAGTTGAACGTAATTTTAGAATTTTAACTAATATTTTATAATATTATTAAAAAGCTTTCACTAACCTTGCCTATTTAGGAACAGAAAATTCCAGCAAAATATATTATAATGTTATTTTTACAAATACACTTTCCTAAACTTGCAAACTTAGCAAGATATAATTTCAGCAGCATATATTATAATGCTATGTTTTTAAAAAATATACTTTCCTAGCTGTGAAAATTTAGAGAGCTTAACTTATCCATAAAGTGAAGATAAAAATGTACAAATCAGAGAATATAACTAGATGTTTTACTAAAACTAAAAATAATATCTTTCTAATCGATGTCAGACAAATGGTTAGCTATCCTTTACCTTTTAATTATTGTAATAATTCTCTTTACTTTCTCTTTCAGTTTATATTTACACAAATTTGTTCATATAAGGCTATTTCAATGTACACTCCTCAGTGCAGATTCTAAAGTTGAGTAGTGTGCGTCGGTATAGGTTATTCCCGTTCTGCTCGTGATATCATAATCGAGTGTAAAAAATTCCTAAGTGTTGATAATTGTTAGGAGCTTCATTACGCGAATAGGCACCAGTTAGGCACGCTATGTGGTTGTCACCAGTATCAAATGTGAGCAGTAGGCGTTATGAAGTCCATAGATTGCCACTCCTGAGAGCTTCTGATATAGAGGGAACAATGAAAGATGCTAGCACATGCGGGGAAGTAGCAAAGTAGTTACCACTCCTTTTTAATGAACAGACCGTGTCTCGGTTGGTTAGTTAACAGTGACATGTCAATTGCCCCCTTGTCGGTCGGCGCAAATGAAAAGGGCCCCAACCATCTTTTGAAACAGATTCTGCTCTCGCTGACAGATGAATGGCCAAGTACCGCGGCACAAGAAGTCTCGCCGATTGTCACTTCAATCTCTCTAGGCACGTACGTAATTGTGAATGCATCGCTTATGTTGCTGGAGTCCATTAGTTCAAAGTCGTGTAATTTGAAACAGGTCCGCTGACATGCGCTTACCGGTGATTTCTTAGCGTTTTCCTTAGGCCTTTTAGAAAAATAGTCTCTAGTAAAGTCAGCTTAGCCATTTTAGATGTTTATGAAAGGTAGAAATCTGCCAATGTAGCCTTCCTATATGGCAATTTTCCGCGTAAAATTAAATCGAAGAGGAAAATTGCTTCCGGTTTTACAATGTTATATTTTATTGAGTGAAACTATGGGGTATTACGTTAAATGCCAATAGAAAGATAAGGATATGTATCTTCTATCCTCTCTAGAGCTTAGAACTTAAAATGTAAGTTTGAAAACCAGACATTTTCAAATTGTTTCACATTCAGGATTGTTCTGAACCTTCCATATGAAACCCATTTTTCTTATGTTAAAATACTTACTGATAGCATCATCTTCATGGTTACATTTGAAAAACAGGCAAGTACATTTCGAAACCAAAAGGGAACCATCCCTCAAGAACAGAATTGAGTAATATTAGGGTCATTCTTTCATACACTTAGTGTGTTGACACTAAGTTGGGAAGCTGAATCAAAGCTAATTGAATTTTTTTTCTTTCTTTTGAGGGCTTAAATTTTTAGCAGTTGCCCTGTATTTCCAATTGCTATTCTTCACGATCAATCCAATCATCCTCCTCGAGACACCAAACACTCGTCAATCTATGGAACTCTCCTCTCCAGTTTGCATTTTAGCCTGCTCCGGTTCCTTCTGCCAGGTGACCACTGTAAAATGTTTTTGGCCACCAACCCTCATTCATTCTTCTAACACGGCACTGAAGAGTTCATCTTTCGATCCTTCCCACCACTGTCTCCTCCGTCACCTGTCTCACTGCTTTATTTCTCCTTCTTTTTAACCTGGAAACCTCGTCCTATTCCGTACCTCTCTACTGCCAAGATATTAGATTTTTCATCCTATACCAAAGTCCATCTCTCAGCAACTTAGGCCATTGTAATTTCCACAACAAATTTTAAAATCCTCTCCTTCGTAAGATTTGTATTAGTCCTACTCCGCAGTACTCCACTCAACACTACTGCAGCTTTTCGTGCTGGGATAAACTTTCTATCCATATCAGCTTTGGACCTCACTGATTCATCAGTAATTGATCAAGAACATTTAAGTAGTTTTGCTACTCTAATAATTCCCTGAGACACTCAAATATTTCTTCCACTTTCTCCTACTACAAAGTATTCTGTTTTTTTTTTTTTTTTTTTTTTTTTTTTTTTCATTTTAAAATCGTATTTCATTTCCTCGCGACTCTGAGCTATCGCCGCTGGGTCATCTGCGAACACTAATGAATATGCTGTGATACCTTGAGTCATATTCCCATGCCATTACAAGGTCAATTCCATTTTTCTAGTAACCGCGCGCACACACACACACACACACACACACACATATATACATACACACACACACACTTCTGGGACATACTGCAACCCTGTTTCAGGCCCTTTTGGTTGATATGCACTAAGTAGGTAATTAGGCCTTTTATAAATTTCCTGGTCTTAACATGTAAATTTTCCTTTGGTCTTAAACTAAAAATGTGATCCACACATCATTTTCTTTTGGTGAATCATGATTTGCCCTCTTCGCATTTTTCGTTCTACAGCATTTTCAAGTGTGTTTGTGACAATACTAATAAAAGATCTGAAAAAGATTTTATATTACTATTACAGCTCTAACGTTGGAGCGTCAATTTGTAGAAGGAATTGGTTACGGCAGCGCGTTCGACGCTTATTTGTAGAAGATTTAAAATTGTAGATTACGTTGAGGCGCCAATTTGAAAAAGATTGATTACGGCTCTATAAGATGTTGAATTTTAGGATGATGTTTTGTACGTTATAAGAGCTCTTATAAGAACGACGTAGGTTTCAATCTCCTGTCGTTTATTTTTCCGTGTTGAACAGGTTGAGAATTTGCGTTCAATGTTTTAGCAGCCTGACCCATTAATGACAAAATATTTTAAGCGTATATTGTCGCGTGTGAGTTAAATTTAAAAGTGTTCATAGCAAAAACTAAGTAGTTCTCGTTAGACATTAGGATTCAATTCGTCTTATAAATCGGGCTCGATATTTGCTAAAACCTAATTGCAGGAGATGAGTGCAAAGATGATAAATTTACGTCGTTTATTATACATAATAACTCAGCGTAAACTGTGAGCACATTTTGTGATTATTTTTGTTATATGAATATAATAATTCCTTTAATAATAATTACGTAATCCGCTTGATATTCAATAGTTAATTTAAATATGTTAAATGAATAAAATACGAAAAATAAAGGTTTGTGTACCTAATGTAATTACTGAAGTGAGTCCTATTCGGAGCAGTGAAATCAAATTACTAGTATACAGGATCGTGACAAATTATGAACTGAAATATATCGTCTTATTTACTGTGGCTATATGGCAAAAAACCTAAATAATACCTATTTATGTGCCAAGAATGATCTTCTGTTTTAATGTTTCGTCATCCTGTGCAAATTTTGTTATATCACGGCGTTGCTAAAACAAGCCCATTCAGGACGATAAATAAAATGTATTATACATTTTTTATATTGCGCCTACGAGGTTACTGCGCTACCATGTTGGCTCTTTTGCTGTCATATAATTATTTATCTTTCATTTTAAGGGTTAAATATTCAATATTGAGAGAATTATGTGAAAAAATACACAGATTTCAGAGGTATTACAGACTTATAAAATTGTATTTAACGTAAACTTAACATTGAAAGATTAATATTAACATATAATAGCAAAATATTCGTCACAGGTCTACTAATAGAATATATGACACTAATTTCTCTATAATTTCCAGGGTCCTTACGATTTCCCTTTATATATATTGATGGCGGTAGTGCAAAATGTATTTGTAATCCATCCTTATGTAATATCGTCTTTTTTAATTTCTGGGAAGTATTTTAAAAGCTGTAACCTGGGATTTTGTAGGTGGAATTTGATTATTTCCGAAAGTGCATCAGCAATACTAACTTCATTTTATCCACTATGTTCCAAAAGAGTTGGAAAAACTGCAACTGCAATTATTAACGCAATCAATCCAAAATAAAACTTTCGTATAAAGCCCCTGTATTTTCTCACGAACTTTAAAAATGTTTCTGTCAATACCTTGGAGCTGAAGATTAAGTTCTTTAAATTTGTTGAATATACCCGTCAGATAAGCTAATTGGCAAATCCACTCTTCATCTTCAAAATGCTGCGCCAGATCGGAGTTAAATTTTGTAAGGAAACATTTTACCTCATATCGAAAAGACGAGTCAGTACGCGTTTTCGTGATAACCAGCGCACCTTGGTGTGCAAAAGCAATTAAGTGTGCGTAGCTCCCATCCACTCACACATTTTTTGAACAGACAAGAGTTTAGTGCACGTGACTTTATTAAATTGACTACTTTTATAGCAATATTTAATGTTTCGTATAAATCAGGACTTATTTTTTTTAAAATTCAATCAAATCTCTCTGATTGAAATATTGTTTGTTACTTTGTGATCATTCAGGACACATATATGTGCTGCTAAGAAGCCTTCGCGTACCCCCGAGGGTGCGCGTATCCCAGGTTGAATATGCCTGGACTAGTACATATCGTTGTCAGATATCTAGCTTGCCAATAACAATACCAAGAATTGTGCACCGCAGCAGTTATAAGATTTAGCATCATGGCTGACTCAAATACAAACATATTGAGACCGCTAATTGGCCTCATCGTAATAATGACAATCATTCTACTAATTATCTAGATTATATAAGTAAAGAAAGTTAACATTTATTAAAGTGGGTACATAGGAACCAAGAAGTCAGTTGTTGACTTGAAAGCTACACAGAATCCTGACGCCAGACTGCATAGAGGGGTGAGAAGTTACTTCTTTTGTGCAAGTCACGTACGATTTCCTTATACAGGGGCAGTCCAGTTTAAAACCTACCAGGGGACATCTGCTTTATAATCGTAGTATCGCGTGGTTATTATGACGTATTCTGGGAGATTCGCAATGGCTTTTGGGTCACGATGGAGTCATTTTGGCGGACTTTCTAACCATTCAGCCACTATGACTTATTTTAGTCTAAAAGAAGTAGGATTCGACACATCGTGGCAACGTCGTTTTGCTAAGCATCTGTCCACGAGATGCAGTAGATCGTCGTTCTGTAAAAAAAAAACTCTTTTCGCGAAGTAATGACTTGCAACTGTAAAACTCTGTCCGCGAAGTAAGATTGTTATGAGAAGAAACTGTTAGTGAATTAAAGTAACGTCGCTCACTTATTTAATAGTCGGCTCGTGATTACTTGAGAGAGAATTGTGCCATGTACTTAACGTAGAAACAGTGTAATTGAGAGTACGTGTGAGTGAGTGGTAAGAGTACCAGTCAGCAGAATAACAGTGTACAGCAAGGTGCTTGTTTTGGAATCTCCTTATAGAATAAATAACAGTAAAAGTTCACAAGTGTTTTCTTCACAATTAAAATATCACTCTTACAACTCCTCCCACTTGCCACATCTACGCCAGAGAGAGTCAATGATCGTGCAAGACTGAGCAACGCCATGGCAACCCATCCAAGAAGAGCTTCAGTACCAGGTACGTGAGTGTAGTGGAGTTATTTGAAGTGACACTTAGGTATGCTGCATATAAGCACCCACGTTGAGGCGTAAAACTCAACAACGTAAAATTCCTATTACCTATGACTGTCCGACGTGCGGTGTAACCTACAAACCACCACCATATAAAGTCTCGTTCCATATAACCTCCCAATGAGGGGTAATAAAGCATAAAAATCCCGATACAATATATACATTTCGTAATTAATCGACCACGTGAGCAGATGGCTCAGTTCCTTCCTGCCTTTTTTTGGTGGTCCAAAAATACTGCATATGCATCACATTGCTATCGCAAGCACTTGAGTTGGGGCTATACACGTTGCACATAGCACGTATAGAGAAAGTAAAAACTTATAGGTACATGTACTATCCACTTCATGCTACTCGGATATACAAAAGCAGAAATGCTTTCTTGTAAGTAGGGGATAAATAAGGGAATATACAAGTTAAAACGACAGTACAATTTATGCTTTTCATCTAGCCCGCATATATTATGTACATAGTGGATGGAAAAGGTATGGTATTCCACCCAAAAACTCGATGTCAGGATTTCACTAGAAACAAAAGTCCGAAAAAGCGTTTTAAGAAAAAGATCCGTGTGTGTTTCTGTCTTCCTGCCTGCCCATCTGTCTGTCTGTCTATGTCTGTGTGTCTGTCGAAGGCACAGCTCAAAAAAGAAAAGAGTGTTAAATATCAAACTTGGTATTCAGGTGTAGTATCTTCCAAGGATGCGACACGAAGATTTTCAAGAAAATGCTCCACCACAATACCCTTACCTGGAACAATTTTCGAAATTTTTGATTTTCTCAAAAATGGCTCTAAAGATTTGGATTAAAATCCTGTATATTAAAGCTATTTAAATCGCAAAAGAAATGTAGATCTTGAATTTTATGCGAATAGTCTCTTAATTCTGGATTAGTTATTGCTAAAAAGCAATATGATAATCTAGATAAACATTAGCAAAAATTGCCCTTATTGCTTGGTCCTTTGTGAGTAGAAGGGAAAATATCTACTGTTCCATTCACATGATGTCCTCTAGCTGCTCGATATACAAACCTTTTATTCATAAGTTTAATCTATTACCTACACCACGCTAATCAAGATAAACATAAGCAGAAGTAAGTAAGTAGAGAGAAATAAGAAAATGCACAGGCTAAAGCGACAGTCTCGCCCTTTAAAAGCCGGTCACTATGTGAAACAACTAACATTGCAATCCCTTTGCTTTCTAGGAGTGAACAAGGAAGAAACGAGTAGAAAAATGTCTTCCTGTTTGAGAAAATTTGAAGTGGCTAAAATGAAACCAATAAACCGGAATATCTCAAAAACGGATAACTCTACAAAAAAATCTGATGTATTCCATTCACAAAACTTTCTCTACATCTCTGCAAAATATTGTGTAAAAAACTTATTCTTCTATCTATGTCAAGATAATCAAAATAAACATTAGCAGAATTTGACTTTATTACTTGTCCCTTGTAAGTAGAAGAGAAAAAATCTAAAGCGTTCTGTTTACATTGTGTCTAGCTGTTGGATAAACGAACGTTTTATTCAAAAGATTAATCTGTTATCTACATAATGCTTATCAAGATAAATTTAAGCAGAATCAGTATTATTACTAGTTCCTTGTAAGTTGAAGGAAAATAAGAAAATGCACAAGCTAAAGCGATAACATCGTCCTTTAAAAGACGGTCTCTATATGAAACACTTGAAATTCTAATCTCTTGGATTTCTCAAACGAGAAACGAAAATAATGACGAGTTCCCGTTTAAGAAAAGTTTAAGTGGCTAAAAATGAAACCAATAATCCTGAATATCTCGAAAAAATTATATATAATATAAATTGTGTGTTTTAATGAGATGTATATTTTTGTGTAGTAAGTTTTTGTATATCTCTTACAGTTTGCCAGTTATACAAAAGTCATCCAAAATAAAGAGGTCTTCAGGGGCTATTATCAGAAAATTCAAGATATACACTTTGTTTGTCGTAAAAATATCTTAAACATAAGGTATTTTACTCCAATTTCAAAAAAGGTTCCATGTAAAGGCTAGTTGGGGATGGGGGGATTTTCTTGAAAATTTTCGTGTCGCATCCTTGGAAGATGCAAAACTTAATACCAACGCTTAGTTTTTTAACAATGCCGCACACACACAAACACATACACACACGTCCATCTTTCTAAACCCAAAACATGCATTTCCGGTGAAATCTTGGTATCGATATTTGGGTACAATACAATACCCTCTCTGCCCGCCTGAGCAGTGTGGTGGTAGCTTGTCTACTTCACATTTGAAAGGTCGTGAGTTAGAATCTCGCTTAGGGTGAGTTGCCCAGATAAGGATTTTTTCGGGGTTTTCCCTTATCCTGAGAAGACGAATGTCGAGTAACTTTAAGCCCCATGGACCTCGAGATCATTTGAGCAACATTCACCAATGTCATTCATCGTCAGATATGACTAACCAGGTTAAATGCTACAAAAAAAAAAAAATGTCTGTGTGTCTGTATGTCAGACTGTAAAAAATTCTCAAATGATCTACATTAATGGTTGTTGGAAGGTGGATTTCCCATGAAAATCTTTGTACAACATTCTAATACGATACTAAAGTCTAAATAGGCCCTTAGCTTTATATTATGCTGATCACAGACACGCACATGGATATTGTTTTCTAAACTTGCTTTCTATTTAGGAGACCTCATAACATGTTCCGTTGAGTCCACGGCATCGAATTTTTTTACTTTCTTACAGGTACTATGTACTTAGTGTACAGAGAAGGTATTGTATTGCACCCAAAAATTTGATACCGAGATGTCACTGCAAATACATATTTTGCCACCCCCCGAATTCAAAAAGAGCATTTTTAATAAAATGTCCATGTGTGTGTGTGTGTGTGTGTGTGTGTGTTAGTATGTGTGTGTGTATTGTATAGCTCAAAAACAAAACCTCCGTTAAATACCAAACTGATATTTAAATTCAGTATCTTTCAAGTATGCGACACGAAGATTTTCAAAAAAATTCCACTCCAACTACCTACGCTTTACATGGACAATTTTTTCGAAATTTTGGTTTCTCAAATAAAACTCTAACGATTTTGATTAAAATCAGATGTACATAATATATTTATATGATAAATAAAATATATATCTTGAATTTTCTGGGAATAGCCTCTGAAGAGCTGCTTATTCTGGGTGATTTTTTTGAGATAGACATAAATGTAGATCTCCTTAAAACACAAAATTTATGTCATATACATCTTATGTTGACCGTTTTCGAGATATTTCTTTTTATTGGTTTCAATTTTAATATACTTAAATCTTTTCTCATACAGAAGATTGTCAACTCCTCGCCATGCAAAGAAACGGATTTCAGTCTCATAGCAACCCATATTTTAAAATATTTGACTGTCGGTTTAGCTTAGTGTATTCCCTTATTCCCCTTCTACTTATAAGAAACTAAGTAGTAAGACCGTTTCTGATAATATTTATCTCAATTAGCATGAAGTAGATCGAAGAATAAGCTTATTTACAATAATTTGATACAGAGGGGTAGAGAAAGTCATGTGAATGGAACACATAAGATTTTTTTTTATCTAATGCAACATCTTCTCCGCTCACTATAGAAGGTTATTGAAGAGAACACTTCAATGCTAAACCGAAGGGCGTTGTTGATGATTATTAATGAGAAATGATCATTAATTTTATCGTCCTGCATGCTAATATTGGATTTTCATTTGAAGATAATATGAAGCTAGATCGCCATGAATTAATGATTTATATTTATGGTTTTCTGTTTAAGAAATTATGAAGTTTCATCGCAATGAATCAATGATTTATATGTCTATTTAAGTACGTAGAAGAAGGTGAATTGCAATTCCTTTATTCGAAGTGCAAATAAAAATTACGTATGCTGTAATTTGTAATGCCGTAACTCCTTGATTATTTTTTTCATAGACTTTAGCGTGCTAGTTAAGCTTGAACTTGTTCTCTATAAATCTTGGATTTTATCATCATTGGGTCAAGGCGTGTTAAAGGATAGAATATTTTTGTCAGATATGTTTGATATATGTTGCCACTAGAGTCTTTCTGTTGCTTCATTTTACTGTAGTCCTGAGGAGTTCTATCGTGGCAGTAATCTTAGAAGATTATTAAAAATAAGAATTATTTATATTTTACGCTGTTGCCAGAATTTGCAATTGCAGTAAGTATGTACAAACGAAAAACATTAAAAATCTAATTATTTCTGTACTACATACACAGCAGGTAGACAAGGTATTATTCAACCAAAAAGTTCGATACCTAGATTTCACTGGAAATGCAAGTTTTTGAGTCTTCTTTTCTTTCCCTATTACGTACTATGTACACAGTTGGTAGAAAAGGTATTTTAATACACCCAAAATGTCAATGTTGAGATTTCAAATATGTTTTAAAGTTCCCTGTGAAACATGCTTGTATTTACTTAGCAGTATATTCAAGGATGCGATAGGAGGGTTGCCAAGAAATTCTTCCCACCCCAAACTACGCCTTAGATGGTATTTTTTTTAGAAAATTTTGATTTTAGCAAAAATGTCTGAAACGACTTGTGTTTAATATATTTCATCACCAACAAAATCTACATGATGAATTTTCTGGGAATACTCTCTGAAGCCCTCGTTATTCTGGATAACTTATGTATAACTGGTAAAGCGTAAGTGAGACAAATCTTATCGCATAAAAAATGTACATCTCGTTGAAGAATACAATTTATTACACCTCAATTTTGTTTTTAATTTAATAATTTATGAGATTCTCGTTATTCATTCTTCAATATTTTTACTTTTATGGCATTTCAAACCATTAAATCGCAACCAGCTCCCTAAGGCTTTACTATACCATATTTCCCGATTTTGATTAAAATACCATAAGTAAAATATATTTTTATCACAAATAAAACGTGTACTTTGAACTTTTCGGGAACCGCCTCTGAGGCTCTCTTCATTCTGGATGACTTTTGCATAAGTGTTAAACTGTAAGAGATAGATAAAAATTTATTGAACAAAAGTAGAACACACAAGTCATATGCAACTTTTGTGGAGTTGACCTTTATGGGATATTCATTGTTAATGGTTAAATTTGTTTTCTTTAAACGCACTATGCACATAGTGCATGGAGAATGAATACTATTGCGAGATTTCACCTCAAGTACATGTATTGAGATCCCCTGAATGTGTGTATGTAAATGTATGTATGTATGTATGTATGTATGTATGTATGTATGTATGTATGTATGAATGTATGTATGTAATGTATATAATGTACGTATTGTATGTATGTATGTATGTATTGTATATTTGTATGTATTGTATGTATGTATTGTATATATGTATGTAATGTATGTAATGTATGTATTGTATGTATGTATGTATTGTATATTTGTATGTATTGTATGTATGTATTGTATGTATGTATGAATGTATGTATGTATGTATGTAATGTATGTATTGTATGTATGTATGTATGTATTGTATATTTGTATGTATTGTATGTATGTATTGTATGTATGTATGAATGTATGTATGAATGTATGTATGTAATGTAGGTAGGGTAGGGTAGGGTAGGTAGGTAGGTAGGTTTGTGTGTCTGTGGGCAGCATAGCTCAAGAACGAAAGGGCGGTTATCTACCAAACTTGATATTTAAGTTTGTGATCTTCCAAGGATGTGACACAAAGATTTCCAAGAAAATATCCCCATACCCAACTATCCTTTACATGGAACATTTTTGGAAAATATTGATTTTCTCAAAAATGGCTATAACAATTTTGATTAAAAACCTTATGTTTTAAACATTTTGATGACAATCGAAATGTATATCTTGAATTTTCTAGGAATAGCCTCAGAAGACCTCTTCTTTCTGGATGATGACTTTTGTATAACTGGCAGACTGTAAGAGATATACCAAACTTTACTACACAAAACATATAAATCTCTTTAAAACACACAACTCATGATACATAAATTCTTTTTTATAGAGTTAACCGTTTTTGAGATATTCCAGATTATTGGTTTTAATTTTAGCCACTTAAACTGTTCTTAAACGGGAAAACATCTTTCTTTTCGTATACCATTTGTTTAATCCCGTCAACCAAAGAGTTGGAATTTCAATTGTTTCACATAGCGACCGGCTTTTTTTTTCCGAACAGCTGGTGGACCTCATGTAAATGAAACAAATTAATTTTTCCCTTCTGCTTACAAGGTAAATTTCTGCTAATGATTATTTCAATTAGCATAATAAGATTTTTAAAAAAAAAGTGCGTAAAGAGATGTAGAGAAAGGCATGTGAATTGAACACATAAGAGGTTTTCAATAGGTACTTTTGCTTTTCTCAAGTTGGATTCATTTTTCTTTCTGCTGGGTCAGAGCCATCACAATAGCAACCAACTCTCTACAGGTTTGCCTAATACCTAAGCCTAATATATATATCTGCAATTAAATATACAATAACAGTATATCTACCAATATTTATCTCGATTAAAGAGAAGAAGATAGAAAAAAGCTGTGTTTATTTAACAATAAATTATGAAGAATGGTTAGTTAAAGTGATCTAATGCTCATCAGTGTTTTAGAGAATAATCCGTGTGTGCTTTAATTTGCGCGCGCGTATGTGTGTGTGTTCGTGAGTCTGTGAACAACATAATTCAAAAAGAAAATTGAGTGAAATACCAACGAAAGAGATTTTTAAGAGAAACATCAAATCAAACTCCACTTTACATGGAAGCTTTTTTGGAAAATTTTGATTTTCTAAAAAATGGTAATAATTATTTTCTTAAAAATACCATATACTAAAGATATTTACACGGAATAAAATACATATCTTAAATTTTCGGGGAATAACGCGTGAAGTTCTCTTCATTTGGGAGAAATTTTGTATCGTCCAGTACAAGAAGTAAATGTTACGTGACAGATGAAAACGTATTTAAAAAAAAAAATTATATCTCTATAGAACACAATGTATTCCATATATGCTTCTTTGTTATAAAAGCCGTTTTTGGTTCAGAGAAGGTCGCTGGGCTAAATCATTTCCAGGTTCGTAAATCATGAATTTGTGCTATGGTTCCATCTGTGGGCAGTAAATTGGTTCTTTGTCACCTTATATCCATAGTGGAGAATTCGTGAACTAGAAATTCCATTGATTAAAAAATCACTATTAAAAACCAGCCCTACGCGCCGAAATGGCCATACGGAATTTGAAATTGAATATTAATTGTTCGAATTGTTTTATCTTTATCATTACTCATATGTATCTCGCGACTGAATGGAAACAGCATGGGATGATAAGGCGTCCATTTCTTAAACATTTGATATCGCTATTCCTTTTCTATCTATAAAAATCTGCTTTGCAGCTATTTCTGCAAAAGCTTATGTCAATTAAAATAAAGTAGATGGAAAAAATAAGCTTTGGTAAGAATATTTTGTATAGAATATTTTGTTGTATATAATTTGAACTATGTAGTTTTTTTCTTTGGAATATATAAATCATTTATGAACTTTTATTTATATGTTTGAATAATTTGAGCGTTTTAAGTTAAGATGCCAATATATTTTTAAAAGATAGGGAAAGTTATGTGGATGTAACACGTCAGATTTTTAAAACTCTTCTTACTTTTTTCAACATGGCAGACAGAGAAGTTATTATCGCACTCAAATATTCGATAACAATGTTTCACTGGAAACACACGTTTTCAGGTCCTTTGAATATAAAAAGGTGTGTGTTGGTGATTGTGTGTGTTGGTGATTGTGTGTGTGCGTGTGTTTGTTTGTGTGTGTTTGTGTGTGTTTGTGTGTTTGTGTGTGTGTTTGCGTGTTTTTGTGTGTGTTTGTTACCATGTCAAAGAACAGCATAAGTCAGAATGGAGAAGTCGGTTAAACACCAAAGTTCAATAGTTTCCAAGACTACGACATGAAGACTTTTAAGAAAGTTCTCTTTACACAAAAAGTGTAGATCTCGTTAAATCATAGCATTATGTAAAATGCATTTTTTTGGAGTTAATTATTTCTGAGATTTTCCTTGTTATTAGCTTCAATTAAAAATACTTTAACTATTCTGAAATGGGAAATTGTTTTTAATATTCTTTCTTCTGGTCAACAAAGAGAATGGAGTTTCGGAGCCATCATATACGACTGCTCATAAAAGATTAGACTCGTTTAAGCCTACTGCATTCCTATATTTTCATTGTACCTGGAAGGAAATACGTAACATAAGCATTTCTACAAATGTTTACCTCGGTTGTGAACTAGATAAAATAATATACTTTTTAAAGGATAATATGTTTCAGAAGTAGTAGAGAAAGGCCTGAGAATGTACATTTTTCAGGTTTAACATAGAAGATAATTAAATGAAATATTTAACTCAGGAAGCTCGGGAAAGATACGATCCTGGCTGTATTTAGGGAACATTCCTGCATTTGCCAGATTTGAACCACATATTACCGATCGTGAATCCGACTACTCTTTCAATAAAATTTGTGTTTATACAAACACTCTTAAGGATTAATAAAGACGATTAAGCTTGTAATTGTAAAAAGTGACATTTAGAAATCCCTTGACTTGTTACATAGCAGAAAAATAATTGATTTGCAAAAGGATGCTATCAAAAAATAAATAAATAGATAAATAAATAAATAAATAAAGCTGTTGTGTTCCAGTCACATAGCTTTCTCTAGCTATTAAAAATACAAACTGTTCTTACAAAATATTATTCTTTTAGCTACTGATGCTAATCGAGATAAACATAAGCAGAATTGGCATTAAGTAGGAGGGAAATAAGAGAATACATTAGGCTAAAGCGATAGTAAAGTCTTTTTAGGTTCGATTATGTTTGCATTATCCCGTTTGAGAAAAGTTAAATAGTTAAAAATTGAAACCAATAACAAGGAATATCCCAAATACTGTTAAATCTTCAAGAAAAACATATATGACATAAATTATGTGTAGTTGCTATTCCAAGAAAAGTTCAAAATATATATTTTATTTATGATGAAAATATCTTTAATATATGGTATTTTAAAAAAATCGTTTGAACCATTATTAGTTGCTTCTTTGTAATTAGGAGGGAAATAAGGGAGTACCATAAGCTAAAGCGATAGTAAAATATTTTAAAGGCTGGTTGCCATGTGATATAAGCTATTTTGTTTGTATGACCAGGTGTTAATAAATTCCAGAATGAGAAAAGTATGAGTATTTTAATACTGAAACAAATAACAAGGAATATCTCAAAAAGGGTAAACTCCACGAAAGTTATGTACATAATAAATTGTGTGCTTTAATGAGCTCTACATTTTTTGATAGGTAGGATTTTTCTATCTCTTACGGTTTACCAGTTATGTAAAATTTCACAAAATTCATCCAGAATAAAGATACCTTCAGAAACTATAACCAGTTTATCGTTTTTGAGATATTCCTTGTTTTTGGTTTCAGCCTTGAAAAACTTATTTTGAATTTGTCAAATCCTTTCCATAAAGACAAAGGAACTTCAGTCGCATAGCAATCAGCTTTTGACTATCACTTTAACCTATGGTACTCCCTTATTTGGCTTCTATTTAAAAGAAAGCAAGTAATAAGACTATTTCTGCTAATTTTTTCTTGATTGGATGAAGCAAATATTAGCATAAGCTTTTTAACAATAATTGGTTGCAGAAATGTTGAGAAAGTCATGTGAATGGAACACATCAGATTTTTTTTTTACGGTGCTAGTTGTCGATTTTTGGCTACAGCTCGCAAATTTGTGCGGTTATGGTACTGCAAGACTCTAAAACTCCAATTTTTAATGATGAGCTATGGGTTAAGTCCCTAAATTTATTGCCTTCTTTCCTTCTATGCAAGCAGCATCCTTACCTTCCAAAGAAGCAGTTAAGATCCAGTTGGTGATAAACAGGAGGCCAATTGAGACGCTTTTCCGGTGTTTTGCCCTCCATCAACTAATAAGGGAAATGCCAGTTAAACTTATATGCAGATGAAACATTATTTTATATTTGGCCTTGAGCTGCAAATTCTTGTTTCTAATTCGTTTATTTTTGTTGTGGCAGTATACATTTGTTTTATTTTGTTCACAAGAGCCAATGCCAAACGAAAGGTAAGAAATATAGCAGAATATTTATTCAGTAATGGATGTTTAATATTTGATAAAATATTTCTAATTTAGAATTTTTATTTTCTCTACTTAGTACATAGTAAATAGAGAACGTATTGTTCTCTACCCAAAAATTCGATACCGAGATTTCACTGGATACAAGATTTAGTATCCCCTGAATTAATCAGAAACGGGTATGTTAGATGTGTGGTGTGCGTGCGCGTGGCTGTATGTGTGTCTGTCGGCGCGTCTATGAACACGAAAATTCAAAAACAAAAAAACGTCTAAATACCAAAATTGATATTTAAGTTTGGCGTTACCAAGATTGCGGCACCAATGTTTCAAAAAGTTACGCATACCCCAAACTACCCTTTAAAGTTAAAAATTTTACAAATTTATAATTTTCTTGAAATAGCTCTGACGATTATGATTACATTATCATATGTTTAAGCTATTTTTATGACAAGCATAATGTATAGGTTGAATATTTTGGGAATAGACTTTGAACATCTCTTCATTCTGACTGACTTTTGCACAACTGGTAGGGTAAGAGATCGACAAAATCTTACAGCTCAAAAAGCGTAGACCTCGTTTGCCATATACATTTTTTTTTGTAGAGTTATCCATTTCCGAGGTATTCTTTGTTATTGTTTTCAATTTTAAACTACTTATAATTTTCTCAAACTCATCTTTCGTTTCATATATTTTGTTGTGGCATGCAAAGAGTACCGAATTTCAATTATTCACATAGCGACTACCTTAAATGATTTGACTATCACTTCAGCCTGGGGTATTCCCTTGCTTTCCTCCTACAAGCAAGCCTGCTTCGGCAGTGTGGGGATGGCGTGTCTACCTCACGTTACAAAGGTCTCTAGTTCGATTCTCGCTTACAGGTATTTTTGGGAGATCGTGTGAAGACGAATAGCTTTTAGCTCCATGAATATAATTTGAATATAATATAATTTCATCAATTTCAGTGTACGTTGTGACCAACAAGTTAAAGGACGACAGGCTACAGAAAAAGGGAAGCAAGTGATAAGACAATTTCTGTAATGTTTATCTCAAATAGCATAATTTATATAAAAGAATAATATTTTGTAAGAATTTATACTTTCTCTATACGTACTATGTACATAGTGTATAGAGAAAGTATTGCATTGTACCCAAAAATTCCATACCGAGATTTCACCGGAAATACATGTTTTGAGACCACCTGATTCCAAAAAAAGCATTTTTAGAAAAATGTCCGTGTGTGTGTCTGAGTGTGTATGTGGTGTGTCTGTGTGCCTATGGGCAGCATAGCTCAAAAACGAAAAGACCGTTAAATACCAAACTTGGTGTTTAAGTTTAGTATCTTCTAAAGATGCGTCACGAAGATTTTCAAGAAAATCCCCCCACCCCCAACTACCCTTCACATGGAAACATTTTCGAAAATTTAGATTTTCTGAAAAATAGCTCTAATGATTTTGATTAAAATATCATATATTAAAGATATATACTTGATAAATAATATGTATATCTTGAATTTTCTGGGAATAGCTTCTGAAGACTACTTTATTTTGGATGAATTTTACGGAATTTTTTGTAACTGGTAAACTGTAAGAAATAGACAAACACTTACCACACAAAAAATGTAGAGTACATTAAAACAAACAATTTATGTTATATACATTTTTTTCGTGGAGTTGATCGTTGTTCAGATATTCCTTGTTTTTTGTTTCAGCCTTAAAAAACATACTTTTTCTCATACAGGAATTTGGCAACTCCTATCCATACAAACAAAGGAACTTCAGTCACATAGCAGCCACCTTTTGCTATCACTTTAATCTATGTTACTGCCTTATTTCGCTTCTTCTTACAGGGAAGCAAGTAATAAGTCCATTTCTGCCAATTTTTTCTCACTTAGCATGAAGTAAATAGAAGCATACACTTTTTAACAAAAATTTGTTGCGGAGATATAGAGAAAGTCATGTCAATGTGACACATCAGATTTTAAAAGCTTAGGTGTGTTAAAAAGTCTTTGTGTGGTGAAATTTTTCTGATTCCATAATTCTTTTTTTGTCAACGTATAGTGTACTTTCGAGATGTGATTACCCAAAGTTTCAAACAAACTCACCCAAATTAAAACCACACCAACTCACCCAAGTTAAGAGAAAAAACTTTAATTTATACCAATTCCTGATCTTGAAAGAACTCACATGTGCAAAAAATTACAAATAAATTCAAATAACAGAACTATTACCAGTAATAACGTCGTTTGTAAACCTGGATATTGTTGCCATAGATTTCATTCAATTTAAATTATCAACATAATAAATGTTTTTGAGTGAAGAATAACTCTCACAGTTTTCAAAAATCTAATGTTTATGTATGTTTATGTATGTTTCACATAACCTTCTCCTTCTCAAAGTATTCCCATAAAAGATTATTCTTTTATCAATATCATACTCATCACAATAAGCATCACAAGAAATGGTCTTAATACTTAGCTGCATAGAAGTAGGAGGGAAATCACCGGGTTAGAGCGATAGTCAAGTCTTTTAAAAATTTTGCTCTGTGTTTTCATTGAAATTTGATTTTCTTGCCATGCCAGGAGTAAAGCAAAAGATATATAAAATGGGTTATAACTTACTGTTTGAGTAAAATTTAAGTACTCTAAAATTAAAACCAATAACAAGGAACACCATGGAAATAGCTGGCTTAAAAAAAATAAAATAAAAAAAAATACGTTTATTTACCATACATAACATTTTAATAAAGAATGTTAGAGTCAGCCCGTAGATTTTTAAAATTTCTCCATGTAGAGAGTAGTTTGGGGTAGGGAAATTTTCCAGAAAAACTTTGTGTCGCATCATTAATTTAAATGCCAAGTTGATATTTAACCGTTTTTTTTTTTTTTTTTTTTTCTTTTCCTTTTTGCAAAGCAAAACGAACCTCGTTTGTTTCACATAGCGACCAGCTTTAAAAAGATTTGAATATCACTTTAACCTAATGTATTTCCTTATTTCTCTTCTACTTACAAGAAGGCAATTAGTAATACCACAAATCCTGTTATTGGTTTAATTGTATTTTTCACACAAGCCGTGTTTAGGACAGCAACTCCTGTTATAAACAATTAAACCAATAACATTGGACCATAATAGTTGGCTATGCTATGAATCCTGGGACTTAAAGTACTTACAACATTGTAAGTCACCATTTGGTTGTTATTGCAAAATAATTTGAGATCATCTTGTATTTTACCGGGAAACATGCGCGTCAGTTGAGAAATTCAACGCTATGCCGACATGTTGCCATGATAGCTCAGTGGAATAGCAACCAGCTAGAGACCGGGAGATACGTGGTTTAAATCCCGGTTATGGCATTGAATTTTTCAGTCTGACTCTACCTTTCTAACACAAATAATGTTTGTTTATATGCCGATTAGCATCACGGAGATAAAAGAATAATTAATTTTTTGTAAGAATAGTCTGTATACGGAACAGCTAGAGAAAGTTATATGAATAGAATACATAAGATTTTTCTTTATTTATTTCTTTCTCTCTCTCTCTTTTGCCATGAGATGTAAGGGAAATGTATTTCAACCAAAATTTCGATACTAATATTTCACTGGAAGTACAGCTTTGAGACACCTTAAAATAATAAAAACAAAAAATGAAAATAAGGCATTTTCAATAAAAGGTTCGTGTGTGCATGCGTTTGTGTATCCATGTTTGTGAGCAACATAATTAAAAAAAGTAGGTTAAATACCTAACTTGGTATTTATCTTCAGCATTCGCCAAAAAAGCTTACTTTATCTCAGTTTAAATACCAATAACACAAAATCAAAACTTATTGCAATGAGTTAAAATATGTAGACATTTTCATTCATACTCCATATTTTTTTTAAATATTGAATTTTAAAGAATATGTCAACGATTTTGGTTAAAATATTATATCCTATAAGATATTTTCATTTCGATTAAAACTAATACCTAAATGTTGCAGAATGAAATTTATAAATTTCGAAGAATTGCCCCTGAAAATCCCTTCATTCTGGATGATTTTGCATAACTCTTAAACCGTAAAAGATAGGCAAAAACTTCTACACAAAATTTTGAAAATCTCGTCAAAATATAAAATGTATGTTCAAATATATATGTTTATAGAGTTAACCATTTCCATTGATAGTGTTGTTTTCAATTTTAAAAATTTACAGATTTCTCAAATGGGAATTCGCTATTTCTTTTTCTTCTTCTTCAACTAAAGAGAGGGATTTAACAGTCACCAAAGAGCGACCAGCTCTCTAAGATTTTATTATGCTATAAGCCTAATGTATGCTTTGCTGTATCTGCAAGCAAATATGTAAAGTTTATCTCGAACAACTGAATTACAAGAATGCGTTAGGCATTTAAAAGAATAGTTGGTTGAGAAATAGAAGGGGGAGGGTGAGAAAAGTGACTGTATTGCTGTGCCAGTGTTTCACTGCATTTTCTACGCTCCTTTACACAACCTGAAGGAAATCCTCTGTGCTTCTTCTCAGAGAACTTGTTCTACAAATCTGGGTCGTGTTCCTGCAACTTATCTGGCTTTCTGTGGACGACAAAGTCAAGTTTCTATTGGTTACGGTGGTGCTTCTCACATTCACGCTCCACAAAAAGATAATCTGCTACGATTGCATAGTGAAATGCTACATGAAAAATTATGACCACATTAAATCCGTTCCAGTATGCGTTGCATTAGGCACGATGTATAAATAATTTTAAGGGAACAGATGTTTCTTTAATGCAAATACACTAGGTTCATTCTTGAAGTGACTTCGATTTTGGCTGCATTTGTTGACTAGCCAGTAATTTTCTTTTTCATTTATATTTCTAAAATTCTGTAGTTTTTATGCTTTATGTAGAAGTGTTTGACCTTCCTCTTAAATGCTTTATGAGCTCCTTTGTAGTCATACCTGAAGTAGACTAGTCATTTCTTCCTCACATTATGATCAATTAGAACATTTCTAAAAATGTCTGCTACAAACATGATATTATCTTATAGCTTCTATGTTGCTCAACATATTTTAAGAAAGAAAATTCGATTGAGGATAAAATTGCAGAAAAAATATAATATGCTCCATTCATATGACTTTCTCTACATATCTACAAAAATGTGTTAAAAAGCTTAGTCTTCTATTTGCTTCATACTTATTGAGAAAACATTAGCAGAATTAGTCTTATTACTTGCTTCCTTGTAAGTAGAAGCGAAATAAGGGAGTACCATTGGTAAAGTAACAGGCAAAAGCTGGTTGCTATTTGACTGAAGTTCCTTTGTTTTTATGGACAGGAGTTCAAACATTCCTGTATAAGAAAAGTATGTTTTTCAAAGCTGAAACTTAACACTAGGAATATCTTAAAAATGATCAACTCCACGAAAAAAATGTATGTAACATAAATTGTGTGCTTTAATGTGCTCTAAGTTTTCTGTGTGGTAATTTTTGTCTATCTCTTACAGTTTAGCAGTTATGCAAAAATCCGTTAAATTGATCCAGAATAAAGTAGTCTTCTGAAAATTCAAGATATACATTTTATTTGTCAAGTACATATCTTAAATATACGAGATTTTAATAAAAATGTTAGAGTCATTTTTAAGAAAATCAACATTTTCGAAATTTGTAAAGGGTAATTGGGGGTGGGGGATTTTCTTGAAAATCTTCGTGTCACATCCTTGGGAGATACCAAATTTAAATACCAAGTTTGATTTTTAACGGTCTTTTCATTTTTGAGCTATGCTGCACACAGACACACACACATACAGGCACACACACATACAGACACACACGGACTTTTTTCTAAAAATGTTTTTTTTTTGATTCAGGGGTCTCAAAATATATATTTTCGGTGAAATCTCGGTATCGAATTTTTGGGTGCAATACAATACCTTCTCTATACACTATGTACTTAGTACGTATAAAGAGAGTAAAAATGTAAAACTATTATTTTAGACCAAGTAATGAGACGAGTTTTCCCCAATTGCCCATTATACCCAATTAATGCATTGAACACTTCTTTATTAAATAATTGTAAAGAATTAATTAAAATTAAGCTTAACCAACTAATTTTTCGTTCATAGGGGACTAAAAGGATTCTTCCGAAATAATCGCTGACGTTAATAATTTTTTTCTTTGAGGAATGTACAAATCTAAGTGGTCGTATTCTTAATAATGGCCATAACTAGTTACAAATGTCCAACTGTCAAAGATGTATTTGAAGAACAGGACATTTTAAATATTCAGGATATATGAAAACCAAAGATGATTACCAGGCTAAGAAATGACCAAATACTAAAGCAAAGACGATAGGGAATTATGTTGAACTGTAACTGGAATTTATGCTCTGACGTAGTAGCAAACCAGCCCGCGATTCCTCGGCGTGTGCAGACCAATGACGAGACAGCGATTTACTTACCTTTAAAAATTCGTGGTTACGTTTGTTTAAGTTCTATGTGTTGATGGAGGTTTAAATTTAGCTAACTTGAAAATTCCGGAGCCTGATTATTACTAATATTTTGAGAACAATTTAAATGGGTTACTAAATGTATACGAAGTTTTATACAGTGATAGAAGTCAAAGCCTGGTGCATACCAAACCACAGTTTAGAAAAATAACGAGTACCTACACATTGTGCACTTTAGATTCTTGAGAACAATAGCAGAAATGAATTAAGAGCCTATATCAGATAATCCATAGTAAGAAACTAATATCAAACCTAATTGTTAACATACCCAAATATAAATTAAAACGGGGTACTTTATGCACAAAACATAGAGCCTGATGGAAATGCACACAGTGATACAAATATAAACTTAAGGAGAAAAAATAGGTATAAGCCGGCCACGGCGAGTACAGTCCTGTACAGGGGATTGCCACTTGCACAGGAAATGGCTTCCCCGCCCGTCAGTACAATCTAGTTGGGAAAGCGCGAGAGGTATTTCATGTTTGTGCTAAAATTGTGTATACATTATTATCATAAGCAATATTCTCAAATCCATTACATGACAATAAATGTGTATATCTCTTTCACTCTCTCGCGTGCTTATTCCCTGATATATCTGTCCCTTGCCGTGTCGGTTCCCGATCCAGTGGCCGTTTCTTCTCCCGATTCAGCATTACTGTCGAATCCTGCGTTGATTATTATTCTTTCCATTTGCTCTTCTATTAGTACATCTCTATTTCAACATGTTTCTTGATATTTTTCACCTTCTGAACACAGCTTTTCCATCATTTGCTGTTAGTGACCCAATAGCATTGTAAAAACTACGCTTACGTCAGGGCGTTCTCTCATAAACTCCGTTTATCTTTACATTCTTTAAATTTCAATATTTTCCTAAGTTTTTTTTTTTTTTTTTTTTTTTTTTTTCTTTTACATCCAAAGAAATGAATCTCCTTCTTGTAGCAAAAGCTCAATAATTTTCGCATCGTAAGAATTTCCTTTTTACCTCGTGATATTTTCTTTTAATAACACACTAGTCCATAGCGTCCAAAACGACTTTGTTGCAAGAGATTTACCAATCTTCTTCACCCACCTTCTTCAAGCCGACCCTCCTTTCTGATCTTGTATATCGTTGCGCTATTCTAACCGGTAGAAGCGACAAGTTCAGTAGCATTTGTAATAGGCATTTTCTAAGTTTCTTTCTTCTCTTCGTTCCAAAAGTTAAGAGCTTTATAAATAACACGTTTTGCGTTTCATCACCGCCACTGAGTTATACGCTGTGTGCTAGTTAAGTAAACCAGACTGTACAGCATTTCATGCGTGCAGTCGCATTGCTTCATCACGTTAGTTCACCTGCTCTCTGCTCCCAGAGCAGGACTGCACTCGCCTTGGCCGGCTTATACCTAGGACGATCGCAAATAGGATATTTGACGAACCATAATATCAAGAAGACAGTAATTCTCTAAGCTAATCCAGAGGAAGGATGGTTGGTTACAGGTTGGAAGTTTATATTTATATATGCATATATATGTCAACAAAGAACTCCTGGATATTAATTAAAATAATAATTTACATGAGTTTGAATTATTGATACCAAAATTGATAAACTTAAAGCTTCTTCACAAATCGTAAAAGCTAAACATATTGTTAAATATAATTCTTTTATTGTTCCTACTATAAAAATAAGAAATGAAACAAAACAATACATTCTAAGCTTATAGACATATATTTACGTTTAGAAGGAAATATTCATATGCCAAATATGAAATTAAAATAAAATATTAAATATATACTGTGTATAAATATGTGTATATATGTACTTTTACTTATATATAAGTGACTAAAAGTAAGTGATTTGCAATAATATTACATTTAAAACGTTGTACCACGGATGTCATATGGCACGAGTGCGAAAACTATTTAGCGGTAGTAAACAACTGACGAACAAATCAACAAATCGCTCAAAGGTATTGGGCGCTGTAATATCCCCATCCCTGTCACTTAAATATCAGGGCTCTTGACAATCTGGTTAAGTTGGCTAGAGCTTCCTAACGTTAAGGATTTTATTGCTATTGCAAAATTCAAAATCCTAAACAGTATCTATTGTCAATAGCAACTAATGCATATTTTCCGATTCACCTGGTCGTTGTCTCGAATTGTGCCTTCTCAGAACTAGGTCGAGAAAGAAAAACGTGCTGTCAAAATGTTGACGCTTTATGTTATCATGATAAATAAGCTATTTACTTTCTCTACATAGTGCATAGTAGGTAGGTTTTGCACTCCACCCAAAAATTCGATAACGATGTTTCACCGGAAATACACGTTTTAGGGTCTCATGTATCCAAAAAATTGTTTTTAGAAAAAGGTCGTGTGTGTCCGTGTATTCATGTGTCTGTGAACGTGATAATTCAAAAACGAAATGTCGGTAAAATACCAAACTTGGTATTTAAGTTCAGTATGCGTCAATGATGCGACACAATTTTGATGAAAATTCCCCCCCTCAAACCACACTTTATATGGAAAAAAATTCGTGGATTTTCATTTACTCAAAAATGGCTGTAATGATTTTGATTAAAATACCGTATATTAACGATATTTACCTGACAAATAAAATGCATAACTTGACTTTTCTGGGAATGGTCTCTTAAGACTATTCTGGATCAATTTTACGGAATTTTGCATAACTGCTAAACCGTAACAGATGGACAAAAACTTACCACACAAAAAATGTAGAGCAGGTTAAAATACACAATTTATGTAATATACATTTTTTTTTCATGGTGTTGATCGTTTTTTTTTTTTTTTTTTAGATATTCCTTGTTTGCGGTTTCAGCTATGAAAAACATACTTTTCTCATACAGGAATTTGGCAACTCCTGTCCATACAAACAAAGGAACTTGAATCACATAGCAGCCATCTTTTGACTATCAGTTTGAGCTATGGTACTCCCTTATTTCGCTTCTGCTTACAAGGAAGCAAGTAATAAGGATATTTTTGCTAATTTTTTCTCAATTGGATGAAGTAAATAGAAGCATAAGGTTTTTAACAATAATTTGTTGCCGAGAAATAGAGAATGTCATGTGAATGGAACACAGCAGGTTTTTTTAAAAAGGTTTCGCTCAGCCCGTGAGGTAATAAAAAACATCAGTTTAGGTAATAGGAATTTCTTTACAATTAGAAACTTGTTTGATGATTCGTTTTTAAAATAGTTTATATTTTTATATTTGCACTCTCCTCTGGAAAACCCATTTGCAAGGAAAGCGAAAGATAACTAGTTTTTTTTAAAATGCTCTAAACCCCAAATACCCCTGAACACAATCCTCATACGCTTCAAAATTCCTTTCATGTAGAAAATGATCTATTAACAATGTATACTTCTTAGCTTATATTGCTAAACAATTCAATGAAGTAGTCCATTCATCTATTCACTTAGCTCTTTTCAGATCGTATTCCATTGACAAAGTACTTCACTCTATGTTTTAACAATGGAGTATTTTGACGATGGAATAAGATTTTTCACGATCCGCTCGATTGACTTCTACACTCTTACCACTAGCAGATTCAGAAGGATCCTGAAGAAGACTAACCTTTTTTCAAACATGCATTTCCACACATTAAAAACGTATCTGATTTTATCTTTATTACGATAGCATTTTACGAATTTTCCATCGTAGATTCAGTTCACAAGGCTAGAGATTTGAAATGAACACTTGACTCTAATCGGTTGCATTTAGTGAATTAAGAAATAGGCATAATCTTTCAAGAGGACAATGCTTTTTCTAAGGCACAATTAATAAATGATTTCTCCATGTATAGAGGGCATACTTATAGCGTGGGGATCTGTAAAACTGGCGCAACAGATCTGGAGTGTGAAAATCTTAATTGGAAGCGAGTTGCACTTTCAGATAAGCAGTTCACCAGTCGATTAATGCCGGAAGAGTGCATGTCACAGTCGATTCAAATATCTGTCACCTCTTATGCACTTGCACTGATAAACATGTGTTTTCATATGTATATTCATATCTACAAAACATCTATACAAATGACCTTTATATAAACAATGTCAATCGTCTGCCTCCAATTCTTCCACACCTGACAGTCCATCTTCGCTCATGTCATTGTCATCATCAACGTTATCGCTACTTTCTGCACCATTATCCTGGATTAAAATTCTTTTTGATTTTCTGCAATTCTTTCTAATGATTTTCAATGATCTCACCATGTCGACATACAGTTTCCCATTCTGTCCTGCCAATTTCTGCAATTCGCTGGCGACACAACTATTCCACATTTTTTAATTTAAAAGTGAAATATTAAGTTTTCTTTTTTTTTTTTTTTTTTCTTTCTTATCTTTGGGAATCCTGGAAACGGAACTCAGTGAAATATCAGTTGCGTTGGCTACTCTTTCATTCACTTTCTACAGGCTTTTGAAGAACTCGGAGGAAAATACATTTTCTTCCTTCATCTCTGCCTCTTGTTTCAAAGACATTTACTATTATTGCTCTATTCTAAGTAATACCTTGCCACTTAACTTTGAAAACGTAGGAGCCATGGTTAAAAAAATAATATAAATAAAATGAACACTATTTACTGGCCACTTTGAATACAATAATATGTGGAACACTTTCGAATCAGACTGTACAAAGTTTGCTCGCTGTGACTTTAAGTAAGCAAAGTACCATATCACAAACTCCGATAAGCTAGGCTCGGTAGCTGGATTGGCAGTCAGGGTCACGATTGCAGAAGTTTTGCACCGGCAATAATGGAGTAACAGTATTTGAAATTTAAAAATTAAAAAAGCACTCGTTCTGGCCGTTGTGAGGGATGACTGGCACGCCACTGGGTAGGTAAGTTTGGTTTCATTATCTAACTCCCCCAGCCATTTCGTTTTCTTTCATGCCGCAAATGATAATCATTACGAGAAGCTCCGCGTAGCACATTCCATTGTCGGCTGTAAGGTTATCATTAAGGTAGTTGCAAGTAGGCTAACGAAGCGATTTCTCTAACCTCAGCATCTCCATCACTGCCAAGGTCTCCCGCAAGTATGCCGCTCCTGCATTGTCATTTGTCTCTCAGATGAGTTATGCTCTCACATCAGTTACTTGTATCACGCTGACCTTTCGGCGCATGCTTGGAGCACAAAAACTGACACCAATTTATACTATCTTTTAGCCGTAATCAAAGTGTTTCTCAGAGTCGGCTGCTTCCATGCTTAAATTTCCTGATCATAAGTCTCCAGAAAAATGTACAAATAACTTCCAACAAAAGCTCCAAAATTTAAGTGTGCAAATATTAAATTCAATATGGTATTGCGCCAATGAGATAAACTGAGAATTATTACTTTGTAAATACACATGACTTACTTGAAAATATCTCGTGTTCTTCATTAAGGGTATTTGAAATTTCCACATACTTCATCAAAATACCAGACTGCAGACATATTTCCCTACTGATGTTTTTCATCTGGTATAGTTTATATTCAAATGAAATGGAGTTTTTATTTATGGATGCCCTTTAACTGCTGTGGTTCTCAACGTCCCATTCTATGCTGGGCGTGAAAGATCGCTTATTTTGCTCAGAGGCCTCTCTATTAGGGTTGAGGTTCTTTTACGTGCCGTAAATCTACGACACGGGACCAACGGCTTTACTTCCCTTCCTAAGCCATGCTAAGGATTTTTGCGCCCGAAAAAAGCTATCGTCCTCCGCCGGATTTGCACCCGTGAATTTGGGTAAATTAAGTAACCATTACACCACGGAGGGCGATAGTAGTTTATATTCGGTTTAATTCTACAGTATTATTGGATACCGCTATTAATATAACATAAATGCTATTGTCAAGAAGATTAATGAAAACATGTTTGAAAACAAAGACCATTGATTATGCTCTTCTCTGAATTTAATGACAAATTCACATTTTGGAAACCGTGAACAGCATAATTGAAAAACACGCATCCTTCAAAGAAAGTTTATTAAAGGAAATTCCACGCCTCACACAATGTTATTTTTTATTTTCTCAAAACCAGCTCTAAGATTTTTGATTATAAATGACACATATTTAAGTATTCTCAGCTGTAGGTTGGGTCTGTTGATTCTTACTTGAACCTACTGTGAAGGTCGCTCTATTTGGATGTATTTAGTGATATGTTAAATTTCAAGGACATTCTAAAATAGACAGAAACTTACTGCAGCAGAATTGTAATTTTCATTAAAATCTACAATATAAAAAGTCAAATAAACTTTTTCATAGGTTAAATATTTAAAAACATTCGATGATTCAAATTTAGAGATATTCTAAGTGTTAGCTTATAAATAGGTTTGAAAGTTATTTCTTCCTCCCCACGCCATGTTTTCCTTCTTTTTCATTGTAAGAGCTATGTTACACAAAGAAACGTTTGAATGCTATTTCTGAATGTTGAAATATTGCTTAATTAATGTGAAATATGATATAATCCTTAATTAAGAATATATTATAACTTAGGTAGGGTAGCATGACCACTTTTACATGATTAATATAATATACTGAATGTATGTGCATTTTTCATGGTTAGAGATATTGGGGTCCATGCAGTTTGTTCTCTATGCTTCCCTAATTTTGCGGATAATAATTGCCAAACTACATGTAGCGAATTCTAATAAAATAAAATACCTGCATATTATAGCTGAACTTCTGTCAAAATTAAAATTAACAGCTTTTTGTCCAAACTACGGACCTTAGCCTAGGTGGCAGATTACGCCGTATACCTTCCGCTTCTTTTCAACATGCAACCTTTTAAATAACACGGTCTAATATCCTCTATTTAATTCCAATGGCTTTCACTCGACTTACATTTTTATTACACGTTTATTCATTAAAATGTAGTTTGTAGCCTATTTTGTTCAAATTTTAGCATAAACTCAGAGAAAGTTAACTTAAAAACTGTCATATGATGTTTGCTGGGTTATAAAACTACTCAAGATATTTAATAATTAATTCTACAATTAAGGTTAATTTATTACAAAAATTATTTTTGGTTTAAAATGTTTATGAAAAGAGAAAACATTTCATATACTATTTTTGTGTATTGGGATTTAAATAATTTGGTAGCATTTTTACTTTTTCAATCTTGTGCGCCGTCTGCAATATCAAATTAAATTAGCGCAATAAAAATCTCTTTTTTTTCTAAAAGCTATTAAATATATCTGCAACAAGTTTTTAAAACATCTGAATTGTCCCATTGTCCCATTCTCATAGCTTTCTCTACAGCTCTGTAACAAATTATTGTTAAAACGCTTACTCTTCTATTTCCTATTAATCGAGATAACTTTAGCAGAAATGGTCTTACTATTTGCTTTCTTGTTAGTAGAATGGAAATAAGGGAGTGTATTAGGAAATTGTTATTGAATTTTATTTATGGACGCTCTTTAACTGATGTGTTATCAGCGTTCCATCCTATATTGGGCGTGTAAGACCGCTTAATTTTGCTTAGAGGTCTCTCTTATCAGGCTTGAGGTTCTTTTACGTGCCGGGACCAACGGGACCAATGGCTTTACTTCTCTTCCGAAGAAAATCATGCTAAACTACTCTAGCAATAGACTACACTTTTAAAAGATGGAAAACTAAAACCAATAACAAGGAATATCTCAAAAATGGTCTACTCCACGAAAAAATGAATATGACGTAAACTGTGTGTTTTAATGAGATCTACATTTGTTGTGGTAAGTTTTTGTCTATCTCTTACGATTTACCAGTTATGCAAAATTCGGCAAAATTTATTCGGAGTGAAAAACTCTTCAGAGGATATTCCCAGAAAACACAATATATACATTTATTTATCATATAATCAAAGTAGGTAGTCTTTTGGAGAAAATTGAAAATTTTGAAAAATGTTTATGTAAAGGATAGTTTGGGATGGGGGATTTTCCTCAAGATCTTCATGTCGCATCCTTGGAAGATATTAAACTTAAATACTAGGTTGTATATTTTAATAACTTTTCGTTATTGAGTTATTGTGCTCACATACACACTGATACACTCGCACACATACACAACGGACTTTTTTCTAAAAATACTTTTTATGGACACAACAGATCCTAAAACGTTTACTTCCGGTGAAATTTCAGTATCGAATTTTTGGGTGGAGTCATACCTTCTCAACCTACGTAGCATGTGTGTAGAGAAAGTAAAATCAACCATGATTGTGTAATAGAATGTAATACAAAAATAAATTATATAAAAAACAGACAGATTTAGAAATTTCACCTAAGGTAAATTAAGTAAGCAGCAAAGTCATTGAAACCAATTTTGACCTCTCGGGACAGCACTGAAATTTGGCTTGATTTCATAAATTATATATATAATTTATTAATTATATTAATTATATATTTTATATAAATAATGTATTGCTTTTAATAAATTATATATAAGCTGGGGTATAAATAATTTTTAGTCTATTGCAACAATATATAGTTAAAAACAATTCTTAGAACTGCATCACTATGAGCTATATTTTATTTTCGGCTTTACATTTAGAGGTTTAACTGGAATGACCCTAAGACAAATCGAGTTTTACTTTGTTTCTGTAGTAAATTCTGTTGCTGGATCTATGGCTTTGGTTTTGGAATGTTTCAACTTATCGTTTTTTTTTTTTTTTTTTTTTTTTTTTTTTTTTTTTTTTTTTTTTTTTTTTTTTTTTTTTTGCTAGTACTTTGAATCACAACTCACAACAATGGTGTCAAAATACAAACGTGAAAATAAAAAGGAGAGGAGAGTGAAAAAGCTATTGAAGATTTATCTCAAAGTGTCAAAGAGGGAACGATACTATATATGTCAAAACAATCGACATTCCACACCTAGTTCTAAAACAGCTGAATCCAATATTTAAACTTTCATGGTGGATGTACGGTCTGCACTTAATGAAAGCAGTGACCTAACACGAATTCTGATAATAAAATGCAGAGCTCAGTGCAGGATAAACCGGAAGTATACTTAAGAAATCCAAATGAGCCTTTATGTATATGATTTCAGGACAGTCTCCATAAACAAAGAGAACCGCTTGCCGTATCAAAATTTCAACCTAAGACAAGGACTTGAGGACGTGCAGTAATCTGTTGGAACAACATTCCTGTGAGAATTTCGCGAGGATAAATTTGAGTGGAGCAAGTCACAAACTGCGGATGCTCCGGAACAGGTGCGTGGAGGGCAGAGGTGAAGAAGGCGAGGACACAGGACGGGAGCAACGACCGCCTCTAGGTGGCTTCTTCGGTCGACATTCAGACGTTAACGGCGCCGACCTTGTGAAACGTTCTTTATTTTGTTCCGCATTGCTGCATGATTTCTCTCTTTTACAGCCGTCTCCTTTTTATATGTGCGATTTCTCGTAACCTTAACTGCAACACATACACGCAGAACACCAATATAAACTCATGGAGAACAGGCATTCAAATAAGAGGAAAGGAAATTATACAAACATACACTTAAAAGAGCTTTTAAACAAGCTTAAATTGCGGTCATTTGCGCTTCCTGCGTACTACTATTTCCTACTTTTTACTGTCATTGCGTGCTATGAAGACACTTCTGGAGCTAATGCTTTCCTTATTGTTATTTATCTCATCCTGGTTTCCCAGAATTAGAAATATCAAGTCACGTTTTCTCTTAGCAAAATAATATCAACTTATAGCATAGTTACATCATTGAAAATAAAATTAAATTATTTTAATTGTAAAATACATGCCTATGTAACAATATAAAATATTGATACAAAATTAATTATAATTTAAGTTATTCATGTTACTAACACAAACAAAAATACTTGCTCATTGTGGCAAATGTGCGTTTATAATGTATAAATTTAAGAGGTGCATGCAAACAGTATGAATACAAAATTTTACCCGAAAAGTTGTTTTTAGTTCTGGGCACATTTCTAAGAACAAGATTTCAAAAAATGTGTTAAGAATACGGGTTTGAAAATCCTTTATTCACAGTTACACGCTTCATTAAAAATGTTATGCAAATTTTAAGAACAGAGTTTTTCCTTATTGGACTCATCAGCAAGCCTACGTAACATGTTTAGATGTGTTGTGTTGCAAATTCCCGGAGGGTTTGTATTTGCTCAACTACTGATGGATGCGATCTCTCACAATGTCAACATGTGCAGGAGCTAAACAAATGTCTTCAGGAGAAGAAATGTATTGGATGTAAATCAGTCAACGATCAGTTAATTCAACGATTCCCCCAAGACCGGTCCATGTATGCAAAAATTGGTCATTAAAAATGACAAATCTTTCAACTAAAGCAAGCTGGAGAACCACCGTGCATCACTTACATTCTTTGGAAAACGTCCAGAGCTGTATCATCCATTAAAGGCGCAAATTATTTCTGAGAATCTATAGTCAAGTCCAATCACATGGTAGGGTAGAAATGGAAGATTCAAAATTTGGACTGGGCCCTTATGTTTCTCCTGTCTTAGTTTGATAGGGATTTCAATGGCCCAGATAACACCTTGTGAAAATTGACTATTACGCATAAAGCCGAGTAATTGAACTCTGATTTCTTTGCACTACAATAAATAGTAAGAACAACCAAACGTATCAAATATAAAGACCTATTTTAAGGAAGAAAATTAGTAAAATTAAATGGACAGTTCAATACATACCGGCGGTCAATACGGATGATCTTTTAATATCTGCATAAGGGTTACTTCTTAGGGTAATATTTTAATGAAAGTGAGACATGGGTGTTAAAAACAAGTAATAAAAGAGTATCGAAACAATCGAAATGAGATTTTTAAGACCGATATTAGTGGTGCGCAATAGAGATCAAAGAAGCCAAGAAATTAAAGAAAATAGAAAAGAGTAGGTTTGTTGGAAGCAGGAGAGATGACACTAACATGCACAAAAATGTTCCGTGACCGTCTGCCTTTACCAGCTTATTCTTATAATTTATAATCTAATAGGAAGACGGGATATAGAACGGCTCAAAAAGAGATAGAGACAGTCTCTATAACATGTTGGCTTCGGAAGTAAAGTTACACCAATTCTCGAATTGGAAGGTGTAGAAAAATAGAATAGAATAAGAACATATATTGTTAATTAGTAAAATAAATGTGGATGATGATAGTAATAATAATAATAATAATAATAATAATAATAATAATAATAAAACAAAGCGAGAGGCAGAAATAAAAAAATCGTACCTTGTAACGGAATAAAACAAATATGCCTATAGGTTCAGATATTAATTAATATACTTGTTTGTTTTGAAATTGTATCTATCGCCGACAGTTTAACTTATTAATTATTATCCCAACACTTATTTTTTCTCACATTTTTGCATCAAATGTGAAGTTATCTCTCTTCATATCTCATTTTGTATTACCTCTTTCTTATCTGACCTTCATTTACAGCTTTATCTCCAACTCTTTCCCGCCTTCCCAGGCTTTCTTTCTGGTTTTTTTTTCCGCACTCTGTCACAGTTATTCAGTTGAATAACTCTCACTCCTTCTGTGGTCTGTCTCTCTCTCTCTCTCTGTATGTGTGAGTGCGTGTGTAACTCATACACTATGCAATGCTATAAAACTGCATTAGGGTATTAATAAAAAGCTGGTGATCCATGACTTTCTCTAAAAACTATTGATTAAAATGATTATCCATAAACTACATCTTGGTAACCAGATAAACATTAGCAGAAACGGTTTTATTAGTTCCTTCTAAGTAAAAAGGAAATAAGGCAATACACAAAGCTAAAGCAATAGTCAAATCTTTTAGAAATCCGGTCGCTATGTGAATCAAATGAAATTCTGTTTTCGCTCTGCCTGGCCAGGAGTTAAACCAAAGAGAGGTGAAACGAAAGATGACCTCTCATTTAAAAATGTTGAAGTAGATTTAAATTGACACAAATAAAAAGGAATATCTTTGAAACGTTTAAAAAATGTATATGGCATATGTTGTGTGTTTTAACGAGATCTACACTTTTGTATAGTAAGCTTTCAATTAGCTCTTATAGTTTAACAGTTATGCAAAATTCATCCAGAATGAAGAGGTTTATAGAGACTATTCTTAAAAAATTCAAGATGTACATTTTATTTGTGATTAAGATGTTTTAATGTTCGCTATTTTAATTTAAAATCGCTAGATCCATTTTTTGAGAAAACAATATTTCTAATAAAAGTTCAACATAAAGAGTACTTTGGGGAGGCAGGATTATCCCTTAATACTAATTGACTAAAAGCTCAATTTTTAACAATATTTGTAGGAGTTAACTTAACATTCTTCCCTCCAAACTTTTCTTGAAAATCTTCTTATCGCATCCTTAGAAGATAATAAACTTAAATACCAAGTTTAGTATTTAACGGTATTTTCGTTTTTGCACTATGCTGTCCATAGACACACACACACACTGAACTTTTTCTATTTTTTTTTTTTTTTTTGGATTCAGCGGGTTCCAAAACATGTATTTTCGGTAAAATCACATTATCGAATTTTTGGATGGAATACAATACCTTCTCTGTACACTTAAGTACATATTAGGTAGAGAAAGTGATTAAAACAAAAATAAACCTACAATGCACCTGTTCCTATACTGGCAATGGGATTGAAAGCACTGTTTCTTGTGATAGTTTTCTCACAGAAACCGTGTGTAGGACAGAAGTTGGACAGGCAGAGTCACACTGAAAAATTCAATGCCGTAGCCGGGTTTGAACCACGGATCTCGCGGTCTCTCGCCGGTTGCTCTACCACTGAGCTACCATGGCAAAACCCCGAACTAGCATTGAATTTCCCAACTGACTCGCATGATTCCCGATAAACCACAAGGTGATCTCAAATTATTTTGAGATAACAAAGGCAATGGCGACTTACTATATTTTAAGTCCCAGGATTCATAATTTAGCCAACTATTATGATCATTTTAACTGTCTGGCTCTACCTATTCAGCTCCTGTCTTACATATGGTTTCTGTGAGTAAACCATTAGAATTATCAAAATTGTCCATAATGGTTGGCTATACTATGAATCCAAGACATGAAGTACTTGCAACGTTGTAAGTCACCATTGGGGTTGTTATCTTAAAATAATTTGAGATCACCTTGTGGTTTACCGGGAAACATGCGAGTCAGTTGAGAAATTTAATGCTATGAAGGCTTATTGCCATTTAAGCTCATTGGTAGAGACCAGGAGAACCGTGGTTCAAATCCCGGCTATGGCATTGAATTTTTCAGTGTGACTGCCTAACCAACTACTGTTTCTTGCTTACTCTTATATTCGATAACGGAATTTTGTCGGAAATAATTTTTTTGAGAACTCCTGAATAAGGAAAAGCATTTTAGTAACAGGTCTGTGCCTCTAAATGTGTACGCGTATGCGCGCGCGCGCGTGTCTATGTGTGTATGTGAACTTGGTGAAATGATCCACAAATGATCTCAGGGTCTATGGAGCTTAGTTAATCGACATTCCTCTTCCCAGGATAAGGGAAAACCCCAATAAAAAACAAAGCAAAACAAACAAACTTACCCGAGTAACTTACTCTAAATCGACCTCGCGACCTCGTGAATGTGAGGTAGACATGCACCCCAACAGTAGGCGGTCGGAGTACTTTTCTATACTCTATAGATAGACCTTTCTCTAGCAAGGGTTCACTTTTTCGTTTCATATCTCTTTTGTTTTACTTCTGACAATGTAAAGAGAACCGAATTTCAGATGTTTCACATAGGGACCTGCTTTTAAAATATTTGAATATCACTTTAGCCTAGTATGTTCTCTAATTACCCCCTCTACTTAGATGGAATTAAGTAATAATTTCTGATAACCTTTAAATCAATGGGTATGAAGTAGACAAAAATAACTTTTTATATGAATATCTTGTTGCAGAATAGGTAAAGAAATTCGTGTGAAAGGGACACATCAGATACATTTTTTTAAATTATTGTACAATATTCATGGACAAACAGAAACATAAAATGTGTTCAAATAATCCTTTTTAGTTTTAAAGGAAGTGCATTAGGCACAATAAAATCAATTATATATTAACTTAACGTCCTTTAACCTAGAGTTGGTCATATCGGACGATGAATGAAATTGTGAGATGATATGCAAATGATCTCGGGGTCCATGGATCTCAAAGTTACTCGACATTCGTCTTCTCAGGATAAGGGAAAACCCCGAATAAAACCTTATCCGGTTAACTCACTCTAAGAGAGATTCGATTCAAGACCTGTTGAATATGAGGCAGACACGTTACACCACACTACCCAGGCGGGCTGATTATGCATTAAAAATAAAAAAGTGCTTGTAAAATGTATTTTACAGTTTATTTTCATATCTGTTAATGACCAAAAGAAGATATTGTGGTTTTTACGCTGATAAAAAATGCATTTGTTTACAGAAGGCATTATTTGATAGCAAAGAAATTACCGAAAGACAAAAAACTAATTACCGGATTTGCGAGTATACGCACTAGCAAAATCAACCGAAATGCGTATTCTGTACACTTGTGTAATATTAGCTTTACTATGTAAACAAATAAACATAAGATATCTTGCAAGAAGGAGGCGCGGGTGTGGAATTCGTATATCAAGCTTCGGTTTTATCAGCAGACGAAAGTGTTCCTTATAAACATAGAATTTACACAGTAACGTCTTACATTTCGATAAGAAGTTGGAGAAAAAAAAATACGAACGTCTTAAAGAAATCTTAAGCATCATTCCTTGAAGACGTGGGAACGACGGAATTTGCTCAAGAAGTTTACTTTGAGGTGCGCCAAGTGAATGGTTTGCTGTTCGAGGAAGATTCCAACAAGAAAACAGGTGGAAACAGCTGCACAAACATTAACGGTGTGTGGTTATGGTAGAAAGCTATGCTCAGACACTTAAAATGAGAATATTATCACTTATAAATTACTATGAATTAGCTTTAAACCAAATACAACAACCGTAACGTTGAGTGTAAAACCCAAAAGAAAAGCAAACACTTGCCTTGTATGAAACATTTTCCTCTGATACCCTTACTCTAGTTAACAAACTGGTTGCTATATATTTAATTGCTTTCTCTACCATGTACATAGTAGGTAGTGTATCATTCCACCCAAAAAATCGATACCGAGAATTACCTGAAATACAGGTTTGTTCGTTTTCATTATTTATTTTTACTTTCTCTAGCACGCATGTACAATGTGCATAGTAGGGACAGAAGTTATGTATTCCAACCAAATATTCTATACCAAAATTTCACCGGAAATATATGCTTGAGACCCCCGAATTAAAAACCACCTTTTTAGAAAAAAACGTTATGCATGACTGTGCCGGTGTGTGTCTTTGAGTAGCATAGCTCAAAATCGAAAAGTCCATTAAATACTCGTACCAAACTTGGTATTTAAGTTCAGTATCTTCCAAGGATATGATACGAAGATTTTCGTGAAAATCCCTAAACTCCAACTATCCTTTACATGACATATTTTTCGAAAAGTTTGATTTTCTCAAAATTACCTCTAACGATTTTGATAAAAATGCCATATTTACGAGATATTTTCATGATACACAAAATTTAAGTCTTGAATTTTATGAGAATATCATCTAAAGGTCTCTTCATTCTGGATAACTTTTGTATAAATCGAAAACCGCGAGATATAAACAAAACCTTACTACACAACAAATGTAGATCTCATTAAAATACACGATTTATACCTATTGTATATATTTTTTTCGTAGAGTTAACCGTTTCCGAGGTATTCCTTTTATTGATTTCAATGTTAAACTATTTAGGTTGTTCTAAAGCGGAAACTCAAATTACGTTTCATCTCCCGGAATGTGAAAGAGATCCAAATTTCAGTTTCACTTGGCGATAGCTTTTAAAAGATTTGGCTATCGCTTTAGTCGATTATATTCCCTTTATTTGCCTTCTACATACAAAGAAGCAAGTAATAAGACAAATTCTGCTAATGCTTATTTCAATTATCATGCTGTAAATATATGAATAGTCTTTTGTAAGAATATTTTGTTTGTGTAACAGCTAGAGAAAGTCATGTGAATGTAACATTCAGATTGTTTAACTCACGTTCATATCGGCGACATTTCTCGCTCGAACATTTTGCCTATCGGCAATGGTGTTAACTGCGTAATGTTGTCATTTGGTTTTGGTTTTTCTTTGGATTTTATTCATTTGGTTGCACACATATTCACGCTCTCATTCATACTTTCAAATTCTGGGACATTTTAGAGAGTAATCTGTATTAGAGAAAATCGATACCGGTCGATAATCGAAACCGGGTCCACTCGACTGAGCCAGTCTGCGTATGTATGTGTAAGCATAACTCAGAAAGAAACAATCCGATAAATATACACTAAATTTGGTATTTAATTTCACGATCTTTCAAGAATGTGACAGGAATTTTTTCAAAAATATTCTACTCTCAACTAGCTTTATAGAAGGATGTTTTTAAACGTTTAATTTTCTCAAAAATGGCTATCAGGATGTTGGTAAACTAGTATATACTAAATATATTTAAAAGACTAGAAAAATGTGTATCTTGAATTTTCTGATATCTATCAACAAGGTCCACTTCATTCCGAGGAAATTTTTACAATTTTCTATAATTGTTATACATTATGAAATAGAAATACGACACAAAAAGACTGATCTCTTTAAAACACGGTTTACTCCAATCTAGCTGAAACATCCGGATTTGGCTGTGGTTTTACCGATTATCATTACAATATTGAGCCTTAGTTTGCACTTCTCAAATAACTTTGCCTTTCTTTGAACGTATTTAGAAAACATTATCCAACTCACTTAAACTTGTCTTTCTGATTCGAATGAGGGGCGGAGTGATATTCCATGGGGGCACATGGGATCAGTGATGAAATTGTTACTGTATATTCCCCAGCTGTTTCCTTGGTTGCCACATACATTAGGGTCACCATCCATGTTTTCTGTGGACATGTCCTTCTTTCTAATGGATACACATTATGAGCTGTACTCACGTGGCGTGCAGAGCTTAAATATCAAGTTTGGTATTTAACGGACTTCGTTTTTGAGTTATGATGTACACACACAAATCACTAAAGCTCATGGGCGCACACCCACACTTTTTTTTTAATTTCTCCTTTTCTTTTTGGAGGGGAAATTCAGAGGCATTCAAAACATATATTTCTGGTGAAATTTCGACATAACATTTTTGGATGGAATACAGTGTTTCCGCTATTATACGTAGTAGTTAGAGAGAAAAAGAAATAGGTAGCCAAATTTAATGAACATTATTGGTTTTTAGTTATTAGCTGAAATCACTGATTAGTCCTCCTAATTTCGGCAAATCTGTCGAAATTCCTCCTTTTTGTATCTAGGAATATAATTTAAATCACATAAATTTTCTTTCTAGCGATTGAGATATCAATATCGGAAAAGAAAATCTGATGTGTTCCATTCCCATGACTTTATATCTCTGTAACAAATAATTGTTAAAAAGCTTATTCTTCCATTTCTTTCATGCTAATCGAGAAAAAAAATTAGTAGAAACGGTCTTTTTACTTACTTCCTTAGAATTATAACGGCCATATGAGAGTAGAGTAGGCTAAAATGATAGTCAAATGTTTTAAAAGCTGGTTGCCATGTGATTGAAGTGCCTTTGTTTGTACAGCCAGAGTTGACAAAGTCCAGTATGAGAGAAGTACAAGTATCTATTTTAAAGGCTGAAACCATTAACAAGGATTATCTCAAAAATCTACACGAAAAATTGTTTATAACATAAATTGTGTGCTTTAACGAGCTTTACAAGCTTTGTATAGTAAACATTTGTCTATCTCTTACGGTCTACAGTTATGCAAAATTCCACAAAATCAAGATAAAGATGTCTTCAGAAGCTATTCCCAGAAAACCCAAGATATATATTTTGTTTGTCATGTAAATATGTCTAATATACGATGTTTTAATCATAATCGGTGGAGCCATTTTTGAGAAAATCAAAATTTTCGAAAAAGTATCCATTTAAAGGGTAGTTGTAGATTTTCTTGAAATCTTCGTGTCGCAGTCTTGGAAGATACCAAACCTAAATACCAAGTTTGGTATTTAACAGTCTTTTTGTTTTTGAGCTCTGCTGTCCACAGAGACACAAATACAGACACATTGACGTTGCTCTTTTTTGGATTGAGGGGCACCCAAAACATGTATTATCGGTAAAATGTCAGTATTGGGTGCAATATAATACCTTCTCTATACACTATGTACATACTAGGGTCGGCTGGTAAGTCCTGGGCCTCACACAGATATGGCACCACTGGACCAGTTAAACGGTATCATCGTATAATTTTACTCTAGACAAGCTTGTACCCATAGTTACAGGTCAATAGCTTGTTTTCACGAAAATGGAGGATTTGGAAAAGCGAGCAGTGATTAAATACTTCCTTTTTCAAGGATGAAATGGGCAGTACATTGAAAGACTCTGCCCCTTCATGTTCAATGATTAAAAGGTGAGTTGGAGAGTTTAAAATGGGACGTACGAGCACTAGTGATGAGCCTCGCTCTGGACGGCTTGTAGAATTGACAACTCCTGAGATCATGGAAAAAGTTCATCTTTTAGTACTGAAAGAACGCAGATTAAAGCTGTTTGAGATACCAGAACAACATATCAAAAGAACATGCAGGCAATATTTTAAGTAATGTTTTGAGCTTTCAGTAGGTCTGTGCAAGATGGGTGCCGCATTTGCTGACACCTGGTCAAAAGTTGCAAAGAAAAACTGTTTCTGTTAAGAATGTGGAGCACTACCGTAAAAATCCCAGTGAATTTTTGAGACGGATTACCATGGATGAAATTTGGATACATCTCTACCTTCCAGAAAGTAAATCACAGTAAAAACAGTGGATTGCGCCAGATGAACCAACTCCAAAAAAGGCAAAGTCAAATGTGTCAGCTAACAAGATAATGGTGAGTGTTTTCTATGATGTGCAGGGAATTATTTTTATTGGTTATTTGGAAACGGGTAAAATTTTGACTGGTGACGTGATGAGGTGAAAAGATAAAGATCTCATTTGGCCAAAAAAAAAAAAAAAAAAAAATCTCGTTTCATCACGACAATGCTCTGGCCCATCGTTCAGTCACTGAATTGGAAAAATGTGCAAATTGAAGTTCGAAAGTTTGAATATCCACCCTATTCGTCAGATCTGGCACCCAGTGACTACCACCTGTTTCCAACCGAAACATTTCTTGGAGGACGAAAATTTCACAGCAACTATTTTGAGGACCTTGATAAATCGCACTACAGGGATGGTTTAATTAAATTAGAACACCGATATGACAAATATATTAACCTTTCTGGAGATTATGTTGAGAAATAAAGCAAAAAACAAAAAAACAAAAAACAAAACCAAAAATTAATACTGTTTTCATTGAAGGTTCAGCTGACCCGTAGTACGTGTAGAGAAAGTAAAAATATTAGAGCATCACGATCATCAAAACATAAAAGTTGCGACAGTATTTTAGTACGATGCATATATTATTAGTTTAATCATTAGTTTATAATATTTAACATAAGAAATACATGTTCAGTATACAGCTCGTTAAAACACACGACTTATGTTATATACATTTCTTCATGCAGTTCTCCTTTTTGTTTTAGATATTCCTTGTTATTGGTTTTAGTATACTTTTCGCATATAGGAATTTGTGAACTCCTGGCCATACAAATAGAGGAATCAATCACATAGCAACCAACTTTTAAAAGATTAGACTACCTGTTTAATTTATGGTACTCCTTTATTTCCCTTCTATTTACATGGAAGCAGGTAATAAGGCCATTTCTGCTAATTTTTTCTCGATTAGTTTGAAGTAAATAGAAGAATAAGCTTTTTAACAAAGAAAATCCCCCCTAATTACTCTTTACTTGAAATATTTTTGTGATAATTTTGGATTTTAAATATGGCTCTAACGATTTTGTTTAAAATCTCTTATATTTAAGATATTTACATGTCAAATAAAATGTATATCTTTAATTTTCTGGGACTAACGTCTGAAGACCTCTTTGTTCCGGATGACTTTTTCTGAATTTTACATAACTGTTAAACCGTAACAGATAGACAAAAACTTACTATAGAAAAAATGTAGAACTTTTTAAAATACTCAAGTCGTATCATTATATTTTTGCATGGAGATGGCCGTTTTCGTGATAACATTTTTAATTGGTTTCAGTTTGAAAATACTTAAATATTTCCCATACAGGCATTTGCCAACACCTGGCCACGCAAAGAATCGGATTTCAATTCCATAACAACCACATTTTAAAGCATTTGATTGTCCGTTCAGCCTAATGTATTCCCTTATTTCCCTTTGCTTATAAGAAGCAAAGTAATAAGAATCATTTCTGCTAATGTTTAACTCGATTAGCATGAAGTAGATAGAAGAATATGCCTATTAACAATAATTTGTTATAGAGATGTAAAGAAAGTCATGTGAATGAAGCACATCAGACTTTTTATTAATGTTAAATGGGCCAACGAGAGGCAGTTAAATGTAGACAAAGTGAAGTCAATAATAAATGTTGAAATCGCTAACTTTATACACCTAAATTATCAGCATTTTTACACTCACTTGTCAGCGCATAATGCTTTTCTTAAACAAGTAGATTCATCAATGAAATATTCCAGATTAAAAAACAATTTATTATGGTAATGTGGTGACTAACAGGAAATTGGGAAGCAGATAAAATTCAGAAAGTGGAAATAGATCGGACATGTTTTGAGGAGAGAAGACAGAAACATAGCAAGGCTGCCATTGATGGTAACCCCCAGGAACGTCTGGCAAAAAAAGTTTAACAGCTTAGGAAAAGTTGTAGAAAAATCAAGGAATTGCCTTCCTGGAAGAGTAAAAGGAAATTAAAACTACTACGGTTAAACGCCACAAGCAGCTGAAGTCAGAGGATGAAGAACTTCACAATGACCATCATTTTTTCCCTTGCTCCAAGCATTATCCGCTGATGCTCCCAACTCTGAGAGAAATCAAGGGAATGAATGATGAATAAAATGGCAATGAAAACAATGACATGGAGGGACAGAAATTTCAGGGGTTGAAAGAAACCTAACTAGCCCGCCTAAGTAGGTGATGGTAGTGGGTCTGCGAGTCAACAGGTCGCGAGCTCGAATCTCGCTTAGGATGCGACCCGAATAAAGGTTTTTTTTTTTTTTTTTTTTTTTTTTTTCGGAATTTGTCCTTATTCTGAGAAGACGAATGTCGAGTAATTTTAAGCTCCATGGACCCCGAGATCATCTGAGCATTCATTTCACTAATATCATTCATCGTCCTATATGACCAACCAGGTTAAAGGACGTAAAAATAGAAAGAAAAACAAAATCTACCCAGCAATCGCCTGGCAACAGAGGAAACTCTTAAGAAAAAACATGGCCATGGGGATGGAACCCGCACCTTCCGAATTCGGGCTACAGACGAAACTGTCTGAAGGGGGTTTACAAATCCTTAGTGCGGGTATCGAAAAATTCCTCTTTGTGATTTGAATATGCATTTAGTACGTGGTTTCTTGTCTGCCCATGACATAAAGTCACCTAATAAAATTTATCAGATTTTGATACATTCTGGATGAATTTTGCCGAATTTTACTTAACTGCTAAACCGTAAGAGGTAGACAAAAACTTACTGCACAAAAAGTGTAGATCTCGTCAAAACATACACAATTTATGTCCTTTTAAGTTTTTGTTGTAGAGGTAACCGTTTACGAGATATTCCTTGTTATTGGTTTCAATTGTGAAGTACTTATACTTTTCTCAGATAGGACGTGTCCGTTTTTATTTTGTTCTACTCCTTGCCATGCAAAAAAGTGATTTGCATTGACAATCACATAACGATAACTTAAAACATTTGACTCTCACTTTAGTATAGCGCATTCCTTTAGTTCCCTTCTACTTATGAGGAACTAAGTAATAAGAATGTTCTGCTAATGTTTATCTCGATTAGCATTGTGCAGAAAGAAGAATAATCTTTTGTAAGAAGTTTGTAGAGCATCTAGAAAAATTCATGTGAGTGTAACACATCATATTCTTTACTTTGAAATCATCATGTCAAGGGTTAGGCGATTGCCCGTTCCGGATTCACAAAATACTAGTCCAACGCTTCTCAGGACGTCCAACATCTCTTCCTCGCGAGTACTGGGTATCTCTCTTCACTCATTCTGCTCATCCTTTTGTTTTTCGTTGGAACCCAAGTTTCATAGCCGTACAACATTGTAGGGAATGCCATAACTCTGTAGAATTTTATTTTAGTTTCCTGTCCTTTTAACCTGCTTTAGTCGGTTCCTATTATGGCAGTACGGCTGATTCTTGTGAAGTTAGAGAATGTCTCCTGAGGGCGTTTGAGTGCCTCACAGGACAAGGCTGCTGCCACTGAGTATCCATCCATCCAAAAGTTCAATATTAACATTTTCCGAAGATACATGTTTGGAATCCAATACTGAATCCAAAATAGCTCTTTTAGAAAAAGTGCACGTGTCTCTGAACAGCAAAGTCAAAGACGAAAATAATACCAAACTTGATATCTAAGTTCAGCATCTGCCAAAGATGATTTTCAAGAAAATCTTCCACCACTTTATATAGAACATTTTTCGAAACTTGATTTTCTCAAAAATGATTTTGATTCAAATACCATATGATTAAGACATTTTCATAACGAATAAAATGTATATACATATTGGCTTTTCTGGGAATAGCCTTTGAAGCTCTCTTCATTCCGGATGACTTTGGATAGCTGGTAAACCGAAAAAAAAAATTATACAAATTAAATTTTAGGTCTGTATGAGGTTTACATATAAGATTTAAAATTATAATAGAAATATTTTAGCAATAATTATTCAGCTCATATTGATCTAGCTTTCTAGCACAAAAATAATATTAAAGCGCGCAATCTGTATTTTTTTGTATTACCCATTTCCCAGATATTCCTTTACATTGGCCCCATGCTTATGCTCTTCTCAATAATCAACTTTCTTTTTCAAGTTTTGGTCCTTGCAATGCAAAATAAACTAAAGTTCAATAGGATTACGTAGCGATCACCAATTGAGGGATTTGACTATCACTATAGCTTAATGTATTTCCTTATTTCCGCCGCACCTTTAAGGAGGTAAGTAAAAAGTCAGTTTTTACTCAAGTTTATCTAGATTAATAGATAGAATAATAAGCTTTAATATAAGTTGTTTTTTTGCTGAATAGATAGAGAAGGTAATTTCAATGGAATAAATCAGCTATTTATTTTTATCTTTTCTTTCTTTAATTTTTTTAAGCTTAAACCTCTTTAATCGGGTAGCCCATATACGATGGTCAATGAGTGAATCACTGAAATGATGCACAAATGCGGCTGGACTCCTCAGAGCTTAAAGTTATCTGTCATTCGTCTACTGAGAATGAGGGAAAATCCCGAAAAGTACTTAGTTATTGCTCACCCTTACCCTGATTCGAATTCGAGATTTTCTTAATTCTTTCTCGTTTTCTTAATTTTTAGTTCGTTCTTAGTTTGGCTGAAACTGGATAAGGAACTGACATAGCAAAGAAGTAACCTACTCATTTTATTTTTCATAATTACTAAATGATAAAATTTATCAGATTTACTTTTTGATACACCATTATATTTGAGATTCAAATATTTTTATGTCAGATGTTTAGTATTTTTTAACAAATATGCGTAAAATATATTTTGAACTTAAATTTTCCGTCGCATCTTAGACATATAATATACTAGATGGACGCTTAGAAAAGAAAACTGAAACTTCTGCTCGCGAGACTCCAAATCTCTCTTCGTATAGCCTTGAGGCGTCCCTGATACTGGAAACGACCAGTCCATCTGAGTCCACGTTGTTTAAAGCTTGTAATACATTAGCTTAATTAAAATCCCTGACTTAAACTTGGTTAATTTTGTTCCATGTAAATTTAATTAGTAGACGTAAACTAATTAATTTCTGAGATATGATCAATGCAGTAGAATAATAACAAGATTAGAAAAAATATCGCAGATTCCTTCCCTACAAAAATAGGGGCAGGGCCGTAGTAACTAATATAATAATAGTAATAATAATAATAATAATAATAATAATAATAATAATAATAATAATAATAATAATAATAATAATAATAATAATAATAATAATAATAAAATATACGAATAAATGTGTAACTGATATTTTCACGTTTCCAGAAGTCGCACTAAATTCTGCGGTAAATAATACGAAAACCTCTAATTCGTTTAATCGGTTTAAGAATCATTCCTGATTATTTAAACTAACTGATATTTTATTATTGAAGAAGTAAGTTAAGTAACCTGTATTTTTATACTTTAAGAATTTTGAAACATGACTTTTGGCAAGACAAAAACAAACACACAAAAAATACCAATATGCACACTACATATAAGCTACTTTTCACAGAAACAAGCAATTTTTATTCTAATTGCTGTGCAAAATACGGCGTCATTGAAAGGCTTTTAATGGAATTATATACAAGTAAAGATTAATATTTTTATTTATTCATAGCGACCTGAAGGATTTCGAGGTATCAAAATATCAAGTAAATACTCTCAACAACACACTAATCAAATCAAATGAATTTAATTTTAGTTGTCCATTACTGTATTCATGAATAAGACATCTCAACACTATAGGTGATTTGCACTATTTCAACCAGTTGATATAAAACACAATCAGCATTGGAGTAAAATGATATTCTTCTAACAAATTAAGAGCCTTCCTTTTAATATCATATATTTTCAATATCCTTACATCTATGATTAATTTATTATTCTTGAAGATATGTCTGGATTCAAGGAATATAAAATTCTGAGTATCAGATTATATCTTCTATAATGATGTTATGAATATGATTTTTTATACATATCTTGATACAAAATCAACAACTAGTAATTTTATAGCTTGAATTCTATTTCTTACATTCTTTAGTCCTAAATGTATAATTTGAGTTTTTACAATCAAAAAGTAGTTCACTAAGAATAAGGTATTGGCCGCATTCAAATTTGAATCAGTTGGATCTTTCAAATATTATTGTGGTTGTTAAAGTATTTTATCACTATATAAAGAGGTATATCTGGAAGGCTATGTATCGGTTATTAGCAGAGCCCGGATTTGTGTGCATAAACAAATGCCAAAATATGCATGCAAATATGCACTAAAAACTCGAAGAATATACGTAAACGATATGCAAATTAAATGGTATGCTTGATAACTGTTCTTATACGTTCATCATTTAATTATAGTTCAAAGTATTAATTATTATTAATTAATTCTTAAGTTATTGATTATTATTAATTAATAATAACTGTTAGTTATTAAATTTTATTATTATTATTATTATTATTATTATGACTACTACTACTACTACTACTTATTTGTATTGCGCTGTTTTAATTTTAAAAAAGAATGAAAGCGACTCCCCCTATTGTCCAATACTGCTGTTGCAATGTTCTCCTAAGGTTCTCTGCTCTGAAACTTCAACATTTGTCACTAAAGAAGGTTTTGTAGAGAGGAAAGATCTCTCTACATCACAAGATGTCACCGGTGCATGAGAGAAACTCCAAATCTCTTCTTTAGCGAGTTCTTCTTGTACCTCACACGTTTCCCCGGCCAGTGATTTCACAAATTGTTTTATAGCCTGTAATTTTACTAAGAACTGCCTTTAACTTATCAAAAGCAATTTTTGCAATTCCGTGTGGACAGTGCTTGCAATACCAGACTCACTAAGGACAATGAGTGTTGTAATGAATTATTCTTAACCTGCAGTTCCTTTATGATCTCTGGTAGCACTGAAAAGCGGCTGCAAAGTACTTCTGTATTAACTGAGTTGAAGCACTCTTGAGCTATCTTTATAGAAGCTGCATCTTCCGGATCCAAACTGTCTACTATTCTTTTAACATCTTTGAAACATTTAGCATAGTAACATGCAGCCTCCAACCACGAACCCCTCCGTGTTAAAACAGGCTGAGGAGGTAATGCTAACTTTGGAGCCAATTCCCTGAAAATTGATACTCTAGCAGGTGCTTTAATGAACATCTTCTTGACAATGGAAACAAGACGATTAACATCTGCATACTGGGATCTAACTGTCTCTGCTACGCGGTGTAGCCCATGGGCTAAACATGCAAAATGTTTAGGATAGAGAACTTTTAATGCATTTGCTGCTTTTACAATGTTTGGAGCGGTATCTGTAAGAAATAACAGGACACTTCCCGGTTTCATTGCATTCACTACTGCACTATACACACAGCGTCTGTGGTCTCGTCCACCGAAATCCAAAGCTTTTCGTGTTTTAACGCTTCCCGAATTTCTCGAATAACTGGGTTGAAACAATTGGGCACATACGTTTTGCGAAGGTTAGATTCGTCAGACACTATTTAATTAGTGTGCTATTCTAAAAAAAGTTTTAATATGGATGTTATTTATTTTCCAAAGAGGAATGTATGCACTTACAAATGCTGAACACAATTCCTTGGCTAATAAGTCACGTGAACCTCCGGGTACGTTGACCTGCTCACTAAATGATGTACTTACTAATTTTTGACGTAAAGCCGATTTTCTGGCCCTAATTTTTTGTGCTTCACAGTGTTAAGATGCTGTAGTGCTTGGAACTTTTTGTCAGAAGCAATACTTCGTTTAATGACAAACAAAATAATATCTGCCCATCCTCACTAAGATTATCACTCCCGAACTTCGTAACATATTTATGTAACACAGACGAACGTGGTAACTTTACCGGTGGTATAACGAAGCAAAGTGTTTTTCACCCCTTACTGTTACTTCTGAACTGTGATTGCAACTGCAAGTAAACGTAACCAAACACATCCGGCAGATGACATTACGCTATGAAGGAGAACGCTAGCTTCTGTTGCAACACGAGTAAACAATTAGCTGATACACCGAAATCACACAACTACAGTTACTAGTCGTCATTTCAAGAAAATAAAAAAAAAACTATTCCATGTGTGAGCCAACTGTGTAATTTAATGTCACTAAAACATTAACACTGGTGCAACATTAGGCAAACATATGCTTAAATATAAGTCATTTTATTTCTTATGTTAAAATCCATGGTTCATATTTTTCAACCCAGGAAGGAAATGAACGAATCTGGATGCACCGAAGAACGAGCTCAACTTGTTCCATCAAGGGTCGAAGGGTTGCCGCCCGGTGAAAACACACATGGGAAAACCATATAGGGAAATAAGCTAATTTAAATAACAAAACAACACATAAACATGGAAAGAAAAAACGCCAGGAATGCTTCTCTTCTTCATGAAAGGAATTTGAATACCCCAGCGAGAACCAAGGTTGAACCTTTACCATATTTCATTCAGTTACCTTCTGTTAAAACAGCATTACATTGCAAGATTAAACCAGAAGTTACAACAATTTTCTGAAAAGTAAATGATGTCTTTTAATGATTGTTATAAAATGGTCAGTTGTACTATCAGTGCTGGCAATTGAGAATGGGTGCCATTTCAGCATTTAACGTCTGGAATGTTCAAAGGTCATTCACGAAATTAAATTTCTTGCATAGCATATAAAGAATCGCTTTGTCGGCTTGATCTCGTTACCAGTTCTGGTTGTGCGCTACGAAGACTATGCGGAAGACTTGCAGCAGGTTTATCATAAAGCAGAAACTATCTTGCTATATAAATAGAGTATATTTGCTTGTACGATTATGCCTTTACTCGCTCTAAGAATGAAGTTGAGTAGGCGAAAAACATATGTTTGATTATTTCCGTGTCTTTCTTAAGAGCATATTTCAAAATTCTGTCTACGGCCTCATCAAATTACAGACTAGCAAAATAAGTTGTAGTCGATGACTCAACCGCTATTACAGCTTTCAAATTAGGAAATTGTCCTAGTAAAACGAGTGAATCGAAGTTGTCTACATACAAGGTGGTTCACTTGTCCCTTATTCTCTGGTTTTATGCAACCCGCAGATTACAGTCTAACCTGAAAACATCATTCCCGAGACCCACGATCCAGTCTTCCGGTAGTATTCGCTAACCCACCGAGCTGCCAAATTTTGTAGAGAACATTCTCTAAGTAGAACAATGGATAAAATGTTAGGTGTTCTAGTATTTTGAATTTTTTTTACTAACTTTATATGTTTTGAAAATTTCCGTTATTTTTTAAATTCTTTGTGAAGTTACTTTTTCAAAATAATTAGAAAGAAAATTAACAATTGAAGAATGTAGGACACGTAAAATGAACTGTCGTTTGTTCTTTCGTATACCTTTCTGTTTACACCTAAAACTATTAGAGTGACAAACACTAAACTAACTTTGCACCTCGATGGATAATACATAAATAAGAAAAAAAGTGCAGAAAACTGTGGGACTCGAACCGCTGACACGCTGGAGGTGATATGAAAATATGAAATTAACCATTTGAGCTACAACATTGCCACAGCTTGTTCCGTTAAAACTTGTAGCTATAGTATCACACATGTCTCCCTCTCCGCTTCTGATCTCTTTAAAACAGTTGTGGACTCCTTTTTGTAGCTTAAGCCGTTCATTTAGTCGTCATTCATTATATCATTTATGTTGCAGAACATATGACAGCGATTCTATTGATTTAACATGTACCGACTGTAACGGGAGTTATTAAGCACATGTTTTTGGAATGGACGTAACTATTGCTGCTAAGGCCTATTTTCCGATGAAGAGCAGACTAGATTGTATGGTTACCAAATGGCCAAGGACGGTAATTTCGACCTTTTACTTTCAGAAAATGAAGTGTTGCCTGTTTCTAAAAATAATAAGGAGCAGGTGAACCACCTTGTATAAGGGCTCAAAATAATGAGTTGAATTTATTATAATAATTCCAAGAATTAAATGTAAATTTTATTAAATACAGCCCACTTAAAAATTGTAATATATCAAATTGTGATCTTTATTTTATTTATGGAAAATAATATCAAGCAAGTGACCCTATCTAGTTGGCATACGAGAGTTCATATAGAACAACTTGTCGAAGTTTCTCAACTCGCGGATATTTAGGACGTTATTGAGAGACACCAGGTAGTTATTTAACAAAACCCTAATGCTAAAAGAATTTCAAGATGTTAAATTGCATAACCGTTTTGGCAATTGGGAGATCAACCGATCCGGGAACCTCTTATAAAGCAAACGTAAATGTTTTGCCCGAAGTGCAACAGGGTCACGTCATACTGAACGGCAATTGCATGTCTATTCCATAAAAACTAGGCCACAAAACACCTCTTTATCATCTGAAGTTGCCCTGTCTCATCAAAAAAGTAATTGCCGAAATATCAACCGTTCAAAATCCTGATGAACCCTACAATAATTGTGAATCCTTTCCCTTTGACGTGTCAATTGACGATATGGTAGTTCTTAGTGAAGGAAGCTATGAATTTGCGGTATCCAAATTCAAACATCAATTCTGCAAAAATTGGCATGTAATTATCAAACCTTACAAGCCTAAATTTGTGAAATTCACTTACAAATCGGCGCCTAGTCTGCATGGAGTGCCGATTCTCATTTTAGATTCTACGCGATACCTCGGCCTTTTCTTGAATTCAAAATTGAAATGGAAATGGAGTTTTATTCATGAACGCTCTTTAATAGTTCTGGTTCTTAGCGTCCTATTCTATACTGGGCGTGAAAGGCAGCTTAATTGCTTAGTGGCTTCTTTATCAGGCTTGAGGTTCTTTTGCGTGTCACAAGTCAACGACACAGGATCAACTTCCCTTCCGAAGGAAGCCATTCTAAGGCGCTTTTTACACCCGAAAAAAACTATTGTCCTCCGCCGGTTTTGAACCCGCGACTTTGGGTATATGAAGTTAGCATGGCAAACATTACGAGGAATTCAAAATCCGCTGTACGGCTACCATATAGGGATCTGCATCCGGAACACAAACTAGCAATATACAACGACACAAAACTGTTATTTAGTTTGATAACGGGAGCTGCTTGGTTTATCCGCAGTGCTACCTGTATGCTGACTTTGGTATCCTAGAGCTCACACCATACTACGTGTTACCTATAAGCGATAACAGCTCACACCATACTACTTGTCACCTATAAACGTATAGTAGCGTACACCATCTTACTTGTCACCTGTAAACGTATAATAGCTCACACTATCCTACGTGACACCTGTATATCACACACCATCCTATGTGTCACCTGTAAACGTATAACAGCTCACACCATCCTGCGTGTCACCTGTAAACGTATAATAAATAGCTCACACCATCCTATGTGTCAACTGTAAACGTATAATAGCTCACACCATCCTAAGTGTCACCTATAAACGTATAATAAATAGCTCACACCCTCCTACGCGTCACCTACAAACGTATAATAGCTCACACCATCCTACGCGTCACCTACAAACGTATAATAGCTCACACCATCCTACGCGTCACCTACAAACGTATAATAGCTCACACCATCCTACGTGTCACCTATAAACGTATAATAAATAGCTCACACCCTCCTACGTGTCACCTACAAACGTATAATAGCTCACACCATCCTACGCGTCACCTATAAACGTATAATAGCTCATACCATCCTACGCGTCACCTACAAACGTATAATAGCTCACACCATCCTATGTGTCACCTATAAACGTATAATAATTCACACCATCCTATATGTCATCTATCAACGAATAACAGCTCACACCACCTACGTGTCACCTGTAAACGTATAATAGTTCACACCATCCTATATGTCATCTATCAACGAATAACAGCTCACACCATCCTAGTGTCACCTATAAACGAATAATAGCTCACATCATCCTATGTGTCATCTATCAACGAATAACAGCTCACACCATCCTACGTGTCACCTATAAACGAATAATAGCTCACACCATCCTATATGTCATCTATCAACGAATAACAGCTCACACCATCCTACGTGTCACCTATAAACGAATAATAGCTCACACCATCCTATATGTCATCTATCAACGAATAACAGTTCACACCATCCTACATGTCACCTATAAACGAATAATAGCTCACACCATCCTATATGTCATCTATCAACGAATAACAGCTCACACCATCCTACCTGTCACATGTAAACGAATAATAGCTCACACCATCCTATATGTCATCTATCAACGAATAACAGCTCACACCATCCTACGTGTCACCTGTAAACGAATAATAGCTCACACCATCCTATATGTCATCTATCAACGAATAACAGTTCACACCATCCTACGTGTCACCTATAAACGAATAATAGCTCACACCATCCTATATGTCATCTATCAACGAATAACAGTTCACACCATCCTACGTGTCACCTATAAACGTATAATAGTTCACACCATCCTACGTGTCACCTGTAAACGTATAAATAGTTCACACCATCCTACGTGTCACCTATAAACGAATAATGGGCTCACACCAACCTATATGTCATCTATCAACGAATAACAGTTCACACCATCCTACGTGTCACCTATAAACGTATAATAGCTCACACCATCCTACGTGTCACCTGTAAACGTATAATAGGTTACGCCATCTTACGTGTCACCTGTAAAGTATAATTCACTCCTGAAATCATCACTGCAACCCTGTTTTCAGTGATGATTACAGGACTAAATTATCACTTTTAGTTATTTATTTTGGGACTACCACAGAGAGGCACCTAAGCACAAAACGTATATGTTGTACCTTCTTATTGAAACCCCAGTTTACAATTAGTGAAGTTTTTCACCAGCAATTAAAAAAGAAAAGAACCCCCCCCCCAAAAAAAAGGACTTCTGATTCCCAAATACAGCAATTCTATTCATTCTTAAATCATTTAAGTGGCAGTATGCTTTGTCGTTAAAGATAGCTTTCTTAGCAAAGCTGTCCTCCTTTTGAGTTTTCAGAAACCATTCAACAAAATTTTCTCCTCTTTTTCGCCCACGATCCATCATTATCAACTGCTGCGTTAACTTTTATCAGGAAAGCGACCAATTCTTGGGAACGGCAACTGCATTCACAGTCATGAACCATTGCGACATCTTATCAGACCTATCAGAACGAGGCGCACACATCGTTTAATGCGTGATGTTGGACGTGTTCCGCTGAGCTTTTTCATAACTCGTGAACTGTTGTTTCATTCGGTGTTCACATTGCAACTAGAATCGTAAAACATCCTCCAACAGTTGCTGCGTTATCTTTTAACGTTTTGATAAAATGTATTCACAATTAACAGAGCTTGCTCAGTCATATATTACCTTATGGATACACAATGAAGAAATGAAAGAACCGCGGGCTGAAAATGTTTACAAATAACATAATTAAAAACGATAACATTTCAAAATACCGTAATAATATAGCTAAGTCAATGCATTGATGAAATTTTGTAAAAGGTTGATTTTTATTTTACTCGTTTGTGTTTTTATTACGTATAACTTGTATGCTACATAATTGACTTTTTAATATAAATATTTTAAAACTGCAAATGTCTATTTAATTGCTTCTGTTCCATCTGGGTAAACAAAAACTGCGTTGAAATTTAAACTCCGTTTTTCTAAAATTCCTTTTCCGCCATGTCTCAATGTTCAAAATATTCCTTGGATCACAATTTATAGCTAATGAGCTTGAAATTTTCAGGACAGTATCAGTAATTATGGATTTAAGAATTTCTATGCAGTAGTTATAAATATTATATGGATATTTGCAATTAAATACTTTTCATAATTCAAGTTGAAAAAGTAAAACAATTCAATGAACATTAAGAATGTTTTTCTTTTAAAATAAATAATATTAAAAGGTGGCTACACAATTACATTTATTTGTATTAAGATCGTTAATTAGCTCCCTATAACAATTATTATTAGCTATTAATTATTTATCAATGTAAAGCTAAAAAAAGTACAAATGTATGTATTTAACAGAGTAAATTCAGCTTTGAGCAGAAATAGAAAGCTGACGCATAGAGAGTAGAAGGGGATGAGTAGCGCTTTTATTAGAAGGTTTGTTTTGTCCGTCACGTACAATCGAGTTACAACCGGGGTAAACCTTAAAATTTGGAAGACGGTAATTCTTCATTGTACAAGACATCACGTGAGGTTTGCAGTGCACCCTGGGAAGAGAAAATTGGCTTTTGCGTAATATTTACGCCAATCGCGCGGCCTTTCTGTCCAATCAGAAAGAGGCCGCCATGACGGTATTTTTAGAATATAAAGAGCTCAAGAAGGCACATCGGGGCTGTCTGCTTTGCTCTCTGCTGCTGTCTGTTGATATCTGTCTGGAGCTGTCATGCTGTCGGTTGTCGGGTTGAACGTAATTTCTTCATACAAAGTTAAACACTGTAACATGTAACGAAAGCTTAGTAGTCTGCAGTACTCCAAGTACCTTTAAAGTTAGTAACGTGTGTTAAAGTATATTGTATAACGCAGAATTAAGGACGAAGAAAGAACTATGATTACGTGTGATCAGCCAAGCGTTAGAGTCCTTAACAAGTGTACAAGTTAGCATAATTGTAAAGCAAAAGTGCTTATCTCGCTTCTCCTAGTAAGAAATAAACCCCAGGAAAGTTATGTAAGTTCTAATTATTATAAGATCACTCCCTGAACTACCCCCATTAGCTGCACCACCCCGAGAGAGTCAACCATCATGCAGGCTGAGCAACGCCGAGGCAAAATTCAACGGTAGTAGATTCGCCTCACCAGGTTCGTGGGTCTACTCATAGGTAGTGTGGAGTGTGTCTTGCCATCGTCATCAATTTGGGCTCGAAGCAGAGAACTCAGCACCTGGTGTTTTGAGTGTGGGGATAAGGCCACCGCACAGGGCACCCAACGTCTGAGCTCACCGCATAAGGCGTCCCAAATGTGGTGTAAAACGATAACACCGCAGTATACTAAGCTCAAACTAAAAATCGGAATCTAATACGACAAACATGTAGCTCAAGTCGCATTTCTTATTACCATTTCAAAAAGTAATGAAATGTGAATAAACTATTCATCCCTTAACAACGGTTTGACGCCCGCCTAGGTAGTGTGGTGGTAGCATGTCTGCCTCAAATTCTAAAGGTCATGAGTTGGTATCTCGCTTAGGGTGAGTTATCTGGAAAATGTCTTTTTCGGGGTTTCCCTTATTCTGAGAAGACGAATGTCGAGTAACTTTAAGCTCTATGGACCCCGAGATCATTTGAGCATCATTTCACCAATTTCATTCATCGTCCGATATGACCAACCAGGTTAAAGGACGTTATACCAAAAAAAAAAAAAAAAAAAAGTTTGAAATAGGTGTAAAAATATTATGTGAACCATATGTTTTTATGTTCTATGTATATAGTGAAAAGAATTGAAATAAAATTGTGTGTATTTGAGTTAAATTTATTCCTTTAACAGCGCGTATAGTTTAAAATTTCACAAAGGAGCTTTGTCTTTTAACGCAAAGACTTGTCAATAAGTTGCACTAATCAGATCACAGGCATGGTAAGCTAAAGTCTTAAAATAATAAAAAGGTACGTTACAACCATATTATGACTTTTATACTAGTAGTGTAGAATACACGTGGAAGAGTATTTCGGTACAGAAACTCATATGTAGATAATTTGAACCATAGAATTCTGATGTGTTATTTTCAAAGACTTTCTCTATCCTCTAACGTTTTCAATGGGTATATAAATTATTTTTCCGCCTACTTCAGTTTAATTAGATCACATTTGCAGAAATACATTGCACATTTCGTTAAACATACAAAATAAATACTGATATCAAATTTCTTAATATTCACATTTCGATGCAATCGCAGAAACATGTGCAAATCGACAGGGCCTTGGAAAATGAAGTATTAAACAATTCCAACAATTAATAAGGCATATATATTAAAGTGTTACAAAATAACATATATGGAATAAATTGTGTGTTTTAATGAGGTCTATATTTCTCGTGGAGAAGGAGTGTTTTTGTCTATCGCTTTATTTATCAGTCATACAAAAATATGCCTACAAAAGTCCTTCCAAATGAAGAGAACTTCACAAGCTGTTCACAGAAAATTCAAGATATACATTTTATTTTTCACGTAAATATCTTTAATATATGGCACTTTAATCAAAGCTATTAGAGCTATTTTTATAAAATAAAAGATTCCGAAAAAGTATTCCCGTGAAAGGTAGTTTGGGATGAGGATTTTCTTGAAAAGTTTCGTATCGTATCTTTGGAAGATAATTAACTTATATGCCAAATTTGCTGTTTATTGGTTCTTCTTTTTTGAGTCATGCTGTTCAAACACACCACGCGTACGTTTTCTGAAAATGCGTATATTGATTTCAGGGAGTCTGATAAGTTCATAATATACTTACGTGAAGTTTAGATTGAATTTGGATAGAGAAAATAAAATTAAAAGAAATCCAAGAGGAAGGCGTAAAATGTTGGATAGTGGGGGCAACCAGATCCGGGATATCAGTTCGGACGCAGGCGGGAACCCTATCGTCTGCAGGAGTGGGATTCCGACCTCGCAGGACCACTCACACAAGTCTCCACCGCCATGGAGAAGGCTTATAGACATACATCGGACGCCAGGATAGGCGGTTATTCAAAAGAAATTCCATCGCATACGACTCGCCACTGGCTTGGTATTTATTATTTTGAGATCGAAACCGGGCCACCTTGATAGAGGAGCCATATCGCCCAGTTCTATACTAGTACTTCCTGGTTTGTCCTAATTTTGTATAATTACCATAAAATAACTTAAAAGGGAAGTTTTCAAACTTATGTGAGGTTGACGGAAGCATCTGTTTTATCATAAATTCATCGCTGGGAAACGTACTTATGGTTTTCGATGAATAATGACTCTAACAAGTAGATATCAAAAACATTCCTACACTGGATGTCATTTTAGATGTCAAAGTTACACCTTTCCGCAGTTGAGATGGAGATCTGAGTAAATATTTAAAACCTGCATAGTATAGGCATAAATAAGAGTAAACAGCAATAAATGTATTTTACTCCATTACATTAAACTATTAAGGACCACGCCAAAGTCATTCTTCTATTTGTAAGCTTCAATATCCGATAGGAAGATTTTTTTTAATCTCTACTTAATATCGCCTGAAGACGACAACATGCATTTACACTGTTACATTAAAACATTTAAAAAGGTTTTACAAATCTTTATAATAAACTAGTTAATTTACAATATTTTAAGTATTTAAATAGTAATAATATATTGGTCGATTCATTTCATCCGTTTGGAAGATCAGTAGGAATTTAGTTCTGGGTCCTGTAGTTGGAGTAGCGGCCATATTCGGTAATAGTGTGCTTCGCTTTCAGCCTTGTTGCAATGTTCTCAAAATTAAGAATCCTGTGTAGTAGGTAATCATGAGTTAATTAGTCTGGCCAGTTCTTAATTTGATGAGTAACACCTGTTCATTACGGCTGAGAACTTTATATACATTCTCGGAAACGATGTTTGAGATTTTACTTCATGCAGTTTGCTTATTTTCAGACCAGTTGCATTTCCACTGTTATATCCGTTTTTTCTTAATAAGCAGTATAGCATGTGGCGCAGGGATAAAAGGATAAATTGATTTTTTTTTTTTTTTTTTTTTTTTTGGTTTTTCATTGTCCTGTATTTCTTGATGAGAAGGTGTCCACATTAAAGTTATTTAAGTATCTCCTACTATAATTTTTTTTTTTATTTTAACATCTAAGGTCATATCGGTGGCTTCAAATTAGAAACAACTCGTTGTTTGTAGGTTTAAACCATTTTATTTGCTCAAACACGCACACATTCACTCTCACATTCACCTCCAGACTTTATGGGGGATAGGGAATAATTCTGGTTAAAGAAAAATTCCCCGCCCCAGCCGGGAATCGAACCCGGTACCTCCGGGTGAGAAGTCAGCTCGCTGACCACTCGACCACGGAGGCAGTCCTACTATAAATTTGTTTTAGGAATCAGAATTAAATAAGGGATTGCATGACGCTTTTCGTACCACACAGACTGAGGGGAGCTATTAGGAAAATAAGAATATGTAATTTGGTTACTGAGAATAAACGAGGATATATTTACGTCACTTAAATTGATATCATTTCTTCCTAACTGAGATGCTCTCTGTAAATAACGACGAGTCACCTTGAATGTGATAGCTGCACTCACAAGAAACCATTAACACAATCTGCGAAATTTGTGGTTGCTCAATTGTGCTGTTGCATGTTGCTTTTTCGGATACTTTTCTCTATTTATAATGTCCTGAGTTTTAATTAGCTATTTATTTGAGTGTGTTGTTTAATAATTTCTATATACGTTCGAAGAAACACGCGCCTAATGGACAATACAACCAAACGCTAAAAGTGGTAAGGATAAACCGTCAAACAACCACAGGTAAGGATTAATATTATTCTTGAATACTTTTCTGGGAATTCGCGATATTTACTGTCATACTTTACTATTAGAATATCAGCACACCGTATATAATAAAAAGACAATACCCGTCATTATATTATTAGCAATGATTACGTAACTTGGCCACCTTAAATAATAAAATCACAGCTTTTAGACTGCACCAGTTTAAAAAAAATTGATGAATTTAGTGTCTGAATATGGTTGTTACCTCGATGTTCAACAAATCACACACATGGAGACAGTTAAAATTTTGAATTACTAATCATAATGCCAAAATACGGCAAAACGCAGAACTAATCAGCTCCACTCCTGAAGCCAGCGCCTTCTAACGGTCCTAGCTTTAGGAGCTTACCAGCTAAATCTCGTGGAAGGACTACTTTTAGGTACGTTAAGGAGAACTACATGATACTACCTCAGATAATATGCGTTTATTAAACTTATGAGTACTGAGCCTTTTAGTTTTTTATGACTTTTAGCATCAGTTGCATGGGTTTGACGATGTTCTAAGCTCCATCCCTAATAGCAAGATTTAATCACCTCCAAGATATGCATACTTTTTAAAATCCTTTAAATGACTTACAGATTTGCATTTCCTAACAAATTGTATTTAAAATTAATGACATATTTGAGATAACACATGACATTTCCAATGTCTGCGAGAATATTTAAATAGTTGATGCTCTTAATGACTACTATAGGAGAGAAAGTTATCACTCCAAAGGAATGCAAAGTGAAAAAAGACTGAATATAAAATAAATGTGAAAGATATAATGAACATATTTGTACGCGATTAATTTGGATAGCTTATTCACTCTGCTATACATACTGGTTCTCGAAAGTTAGCAAATTTTGAAAGAAACTGGCGCTCGTTAGCGGATAATTACCAGAGATTCTTCTCTTGTTTACATTCCTGTAAAGCTTCAGATCAACGTCTTTTCTTGTTTTATTTCATTCTGTGTCCTTCCCCTTTCACATCCGCCGAACGGACTTAAAATGTACAGACTTGTTCCACAGCTTTAATGGTGCAGTAACAAGGGAGTTATTAACTACTGCCTGCGTTCAGGATATCTAAATCAAAACACCTGAAAGCAACCTTTGAAATGAATCATAAACTTGCCTGGAATGCCGTTGTAGATACCATTAGCAACCTCCAGTATATGTGAGAATTTTGCACATCTCTTGATTTTGCCTTCTCAACAATTGACTAAATGTGAAGCCCTTTTAAGATAACAAGGCAGCTAATCGTATTTCACAAGCAGTGTACATTTGTTAACCTTTTGCACACCTAGGTAGGAACAGCTATGAAACGAATGCTGTTAAAAATAAGTCTAAATATTAATTATAAGTAGAAGTTTAGGTCTTATTGTATTAGAGTCAGTGAAATTATTTTTCTACAACTTATTGTTTTTATTTCAAAATAAACAGTACCCAAATCGATGGATCATACCATTTCTGATATGGTATATATTAGTACAATAAATTAGTTTACACTTTTAAACTGTAATGACAATTTACCAAATGATTTATATATCTTTGGCAATAAAAATATCTTCCAAAAGTAGTTGGAGGACTCAAAATAAATTTTGATAAATAAGAAAGGTATTAATAAGCTTCCAAATTTAATGCAGTTGGAGGACATGCTGAATAAAGTCTTTTTTGACAGTTGTGTCGATTTCGGCGAAGACCTTCGGCTTTTTTTTTTTGTTTTTTTGTTTTTAATATATGAATGCGTATCACGTACTATTTTTTCTTTAACTTCGCTTTAGCTTACTCGTAATATTTTAGTTTAAATGCTTCATTTACTGGCTTAGTTCCCTCTCCCTATAATTTGTTTTTATTCATACATGTTGAGCTCTTGAAGGTCGTAGGCTTGACATAGCAAACTGCTGGCTGAGTTCTGATTTATTGTGTTGAATAATAGTTATTGTATTGGATATCCAAATCGGGATTTAGCTGGTAATAGAAGAAAACCACGGAAAACCCCCGTCATTATTGACATGTGCGCGATATTTCAGCGCACTATTTCTTTTCAAGAAAATTCCTCCCACACATTTTCCCAGAAAATTCGAGATACATTTTTCATTTCACTAGAGAATATCTTTAATATATGGTGTTTTATACCTTCGTATAGTATTCATTGAAGATGTAGAGCTTAAATATCAAGTTTGGTATTTAACAGATTTTTCGTTTGTGAATTAAGAATCTGTTTACAATCTAACACATACACACAGACTTTTTTATAATTCTTTTTACTCAGGGGGTCTCAAAAATATATTTCCGACATCCAATATTTATGAAATAGAGTATTTTCCCTAGTTACTTCAAATAGTGCGGTGCCGTGGCTGAGTGGTTAGATCGCTCGCCTACTACCTAGGCGGCCCAGTTTGATTCCAAGTGGTGAACGAAAAGGCGTCTGGGCGGGTTTCCCGGATCCTCCTGTTTCTCCCGCCATTCATTCCACCAATTGCTCCATCTTCACTTTCCTATCATATATTTCGCTTTTATTTCACATCATCCACTTCTCCATGCTCGTGCCTGGCTGCGGGCCGAATATTTATTCCAGAATCTTCATTTTGTGGTTACATGCCGTTGGCCCCCCGACAGGCGTCTGACCTATAGGCACCCGCTTATAAGTCCTAGGGGGATGCCAGTCCTACTCCGAGGAGGGTAAGCCGACTACGTACTTTACATAGTAGAGAAGATGAAATTCTCCTCCCACTGATGTGCTGGTTTCCTTTAAATTATTTCTGCTATTCTAGTATGAAAATTAGAAGAAATACACACAGCAAAGCATACAATCAGGTTATTCACCTTAATACACAATTACTTTTGTTAACATAAAACAGTGTAAATGCAAACGTGAACATAAAGGTTTGTAAATTCCATTGTTTCAACCTCAATGAACGTATTAAACGTAAAATCGAAAACTTCATCAATAGAAAACAATTGGTGAACCATTTTAAAGAAATAAATACTACCTACATAGTTTGGCAAAATAACGCCGTGTGTAAGTTACTCAGTGGGTAATCAAAAGGACAGTGTTTCTTTTTAGGAGGGTGGACTGAAACTCTTCAGCACATTTGTTTCTATCTGCGACTTAATGCACTTCTTGTTTGAAAAATAAAGCAAATTTCCCTCTATTTTTGTAAGCAAATAGTTGACTTTGCACTATATATTACAAGAGTGTTTTATCTAGCATTTCAGTGTGCATCGTTAATGTTTAAGCATATACGTATAGTTATATAAGGAGGGAGATACTGCGCAACTGTGACCTACAACAAAGCTGTACTGTAGATATTAGCTCCCGGGAGTAAAGGATGAAATGAGAAATCACAGGAGGCTACATGCTGCAAAAAGACAGGCCACAGAGACGTGCAGAAGTTCATAACAATTTCAGATTTGATTATCTGTCCCACTGGTGAAGCTGCATAGAGAGGGAATAAACGACCCGTCCACCAAATAGCTCTCTAGTGTCCACGGAGAATATTCTTTTCTTTGAGTAAGTATTCGTCCCATCTGTCTGGCACCGCCACAAGTCACCAAACCTAGAGGCACGCGTGAAAGATCAGAAAGAAACGGAATGAAAGGGATATATGGAAAGCAAACCGTGGTAGATGCGAAACCACCTAGTATTGACTTAACGACCATAGAAAACCTCGAAAACACTAAGGTTACAGTTAGTGCTCGATGGGAATCGAATCCGAGTCTCATACGTTATCTCGGAGAATCTCACTCGGTCCATTGCTTATGCACCTGATACTATCACAATTATGATTTAGCAGAAAAGTATACTAATATAATTTCACCCGCACTATGTCAGAATGAAAACAGTCTGTTCAGGAACCACTTCCTATACAATTACAACTTGAGAAGAAAAAACTACATTGAAAGCTTTCAGATTACAGCAGGCTGCACTTTAACATTTGTAATGCCTTACAAAGAAAGAAAGAAAATTACGGCAGAAGCTTATGTTTCATACACTGATATTCAGAATACCTTTAAATTCTATTTACCTCACAACTAAACCATTCCGATGTCTATAGAATCTGTAATGAAGGGTACGTTAACCCATGTTTACTTTCTCTACTTCGTTCTTATACTTTATAAGTAGTACAAGTATTATATTTCATTCTCTGATGTTGAGATATCACTAGAAATGAATGAAGACCCCTCCCAAAGAATTTTTATAAAGTGGTCTACATATATGTCTGTCTGTCTGTGTCAGCATATTTCAAAAACAAGATTTCAGGAACTTTTCAAGGATACGATACGAAGATTAGGAAAATTCCCCCAACTGTCCTTTACATCAGGGCCTCTCAAACGCTTAAAAGTGGGGGAAAGCCAAGGTGCAAACATTGTGTGCAACATGGTTGGTCCCACTTGGATAGTCTCTGGACAATTCTTAGTGAGGATGAATAGGGTTAGATGAGGAAAGGGGAAAAGCAGGCGGAGTATGCAAAACAAGCATAAGGAAAGAGAGAGAGACAGAAAGAGAGCTATTGGTATAAATCTAGGAGTTGGAGTTTTCACTGTCGTCACGTCACATTTTGCATCCGGTGCATGCATTCTGAGAGGCCCGGGCTTACATGGTCACTTGTTCATAATTATTTTTTATTTTTTCAAAACCTGTTCTAACCATTTTTATTAAAACAATATGTTAAGTTTCTTTTCACGACAAATATATGTATATTTTTTAATTTTAAATGAAACATTCGCTGAGCTCCTCTTTATTCTGAACCACGTTTATATAATTGGTAAAATGCCTAGACAAAAATGTTACTACACAGAAAAAGTAGATCTCGTTAGGGCACTCAATTTATGTAAAATAAAATTGTGACTTTCACCATTCACCCAACCGAAAGTGTATTTTCTGGCTAATATTTCTTGAAACTTCCATAGAGCTCACCTCTGTGTACGGCTATTACGTGGTATGCGTTGTGCAAGAGGATGGCCAGCTCTCGGGAGCTGAACTTCATGTCTGCTTGGAGGAGAAACATCGTCCTGGTGGTCTGAGCCATTGGGATTATATTTATACCTATATTTCTCAGAAAGATTACAGAAATCTTAATCAGAAAATGCACTCTTGGTTGGACGAATTGTGCAGGCCTTAACCATTTCCAATACATGCTTAGTTATTGGTTTGGAGTTTCAAACATCTCCTACTTTTCTCAATTACAAATTCTTCTTTTTTTTCTTTTCTTTTCTTTCTTTTTCATCATTATCCTAAAGGAACATTATCATATCATTTGGAATGTATCGATAAGTTCAACTATGAACACTTTTAATGTTTTTGGTGGCTAAAAATGCTTCACTTTATTATCCTTATCTATAATTTAAGGTATTTTACCATTTCTTCGGTAATGTTGAGCATGTATCCACACCATCTGCACCACCATACGAACCTGGAAATCTTATTAGATTAAAAACTACCTAGGCATTTGCCTGTCAACCCAGAGGAAACCACGAAAAATCAATGGGCCAGAGTGGCCAAAAATTGAACACGGTCCTCCCGAATGCTAATCGCACACCTCTCTCTGACATTTTTCAAGAAGTAAACCATGTCCGGAAAAGCACGGTTTGGGCGCTGTAGAGCGCCGAATTTGGGTACGGTAATGAATGTGCGTTCTATATTTCTCTAGTACCCTAACGAGAGCAGGTCCTACTTGATCGCAGAGACCATATCGGCACAAATGAACCAATAGATGCGGTTGCTGGTACCTAACATCTTTCATCGCTCCTTACATTCGTGCAATATGGACAGGAGACATGTATGTAATCTGTACGTGTGCAGCGCCCGTGCCACTTAATTCTGACACTGCACCATTCGCAACCTTAGATTCTCTCTATACCTAACAATGTGTTCTTTTTACTTTCTCTACACATATTATGCACATAGTGTATAGATAAGGTACTATATTCCACCCAAAAATTCTATACCGAGTTTTCACCGGAGATCCCTGAAATCATTTAAAGCATTTTTAGAAAAATGTCCATGTGTGTCTGTCAGTATGTGTGTGAGTGTGTGTGTGTGTGTGAGGGTGTTTATGTGTGTTTGTGTCTGTGGGCAGCATAGCTCAAGAACAAAGAGTCCGCTAAATGCCAAACTTGGTATTCAAAGTTGAGGAGCTTCAAAGGATGCCACATGAAGATTTTCAAAACAATCACCCCACCCACAACTATCTTTACATGGAAAAAATTCGAAAATTTTGATTTTCTCAAAAATGGATCTAACGATATTTATTAAACTATGCTATATTAAAGATATCTACGTAAAAAGTAAACTACATATCTTGAATAGTCTTTGAAAACGTCTTTATTCTGGATTAATTTTGCATAACTTGTAAACCATAAGAGATAGACAAAACTTACTTAACAAAACATGTAGAGCTCGTTAAAACGCACAATTTGTGTAGCATACATTTTTTTAGTGGAGTTGGCCGTTTTCGAGACATTCCTTGTTGTTGGTTTCAATTTTAAAATATTTGCAAACATTTCTCATACAGGAACTGTCAACTGCTGGCTACGTAAGGAAACTGATTTCAATCCCATAGCAACCACATTTTATTACGTTAACTGTCGAATTAGGCTAGTGCATTCCTTTATTTCGCTTCTACTTACAAAGAAGCAAGTAATAAGACCATTTCTGCTAATGTTTATCTCAATTAGCATGAAGTAGAAATAAAAATAAGCTTATTAACAATAATTTGTTTCAAAGAACGTAGAGACAGTTATGTGAATGGGTCACATCAGACTTTTTGGATATGGACTTCTTCCTGGAAAATCTGAAAGGTTCATTTACATGTCATTTTCTACCTATTTCTACATTAATTATTCTCACAAGAGCTTATTAGTCTCTCTATTTCATGCTATCGAGTTAAACATTAGTTCTTTAAAAGCGAAATAAGAGAATAAACCAGACTAAGTTAAATAGATTTCCCATTTAAGAAAAGTATAACCATTGGAAAATTTAAAGAAATGGTTAAAAAAATTGACGTAACTATGTGCTTAAATGTGATGCACATTTTTCACACATTATTTTGTCTATTTCTGACAATTTACCAATTATACAAAAGTCATCCAGAATTAAAAGGTTTGCAAGTTCTATTTCTAAATTCAGGATATACATTTAATATGCCATGAAGATAACAAACATATGGATTTGAATCAAAATTGGTAGAGAAAGTCGACGTTTTAGAAAACAATCCCGTGTAAAGGGTAGTTGGGTGGATGAATTTTCCTGCTAGTATTCGTGTTATTGCTTGGAGTATGATTAACTTAAATAGTAATTTGATTTAACGGTCGTTTGGTTTTGAGTTATGCTGTTCACAAACATAACACCCATACACACAGACGGATCTTGTTTCTACACTACTTTTTTGGATTTAGGGGTCTCAGAAAGCATATATTTCTTCAAATCTCCACATCAAAATGTTAAGTGTAACACAAACTTCCCTTATTTACTATAGAAGTAGATAAAATCAAATGTAGGTATTTAACAAAAATGTATTTCATAACAAGAACTGTTTTTCTACGTAGTAAGATTTGGTCATATGTTTTGGTGTGCAGTTAAGCCTTTCAGAATGCGGAGGCCTTCAGAAGTTATTATGAGAAAATGTAAGATACACAGATAATTTGTATGCAAATAAGTTAAACATCCGGAAACTTAGTTATTAGAGAAATCAAAATTATCGAATAAAGTTCCATGCAAAGAGTGGTTTTGGGTGATGGGATGTTTCTTAAAAACCGTATCGCATCCTTGGAGGAGACTAAACTTAAATACCTAGTTTGGGTTGTTTTTATTTCTGATGAAATCCAAACATTGACTTTTTGGGTGGAATGAAATACTTCCCTTCCTATAGAATAGAAAACAATAATAGATACATAATTAACCATAACAAAAGAAAGTATTTTTAAACGGGGCATTCCACACATTTATATAGAAAGCCAATAAAACAGTTCTGCTTATTTGATCATTCTTCAGAAACAAATGCGTTCCATTCACATGACTTTCTCTACATCTCTGGCACAAATTATTGTTTAAAGGCCTGTTCTTCTACCTACTTCATGCTAATTCAGATAATGTTAGCAGAAATGGTCTTATTACCTGCTTCTTTGTAGGCAGAAGGTTAATAGGGGAATACACAAAGATAAAGCGATAGTCAGTTTTTTAAAAGCTGGTTGCACGAGTTTGAAATCCATTTCTTTGCATTGCCAAGGATTGAAAAATTGCCGTATGAAAAAATGTTGTTAAGTATTTTAAAACTATAATCGGTAACTAGGAATGTCTAGAAATGATCAACTCCACGAAAAATAAATTATACGACATAAATTGTGAGTTTTAAGGAGATCTACAGTTTTGTGTAGTAAGCTTTTGTCTATGTCTTACTGTTTAGCAGTTATGCAACATTTAGTAAAATTCACCCAGAAAAAATGTCTTTGGAGGCAATTCTCAGAAAATTCAAAATATACATTTTAGTTATCATATAAACATCTTTAATATACGTATTTTAATCTAAATCGTTGGAGCCATGTTTGAGAAAAGCATAGTTTTCGAATATTTTTTCATGTACTTAAAGGATAGTTTGGAATGAAGGGAATTTCCTCAAAATCCTCGTGTCGCATCCTTGAGAGATATTAAACTTAAATACCAAGTATGGAATTTTACCTACTTTTCGTTCACATACACACGATACACAGACTCACACATATGGATTTTTTTTTTTTTTTTTTTTTGGATACAGCGGACTCTGAAACACGTATATACCGTGAAATCTCGGTATCGAATTTTTGGATGGAGAACATTATCTTCTCTATTTGCGTACCATGCACTATGAAGAGAAAGCAATAAATTTGTATTTCATACGCAATGCATTCTGGAATTTTAATCCGTTGATGTACACATATTTAATAACATATAGGTATTAGAACGCATAAGAGATTAATATGTACAGAGTGCTACAAACACCGGAGTTTATCTTCGAGGAAACACATAAGCCAAAGCTAAAGAAGTGGAAGGTAAATTTAAAAAAAATGTATCTCTCTTATGTGATATTTTCATAAAGTAGGCTCAGTTCAATATGAAAGGCTTATCTCTTTTACCTCAAACATTCAATGCACACCAAAGGTTTGTTTTCCTAAGGGTTTGAAAGTTGAGGTGTTATCTACCTCAGATAGCAATGCGGCGTTGAAATTGCACAGTACTCTTTGAACGCACTCGTTTTCCCATGACCTGTGAGTGTATTAGCAACTAACTAGATGTTAAACCACTGTTCTAATAACGTTGCAACAGTTTCGTTTGAAAAACTTAAAAACAAATGTGATGCGTTCCATTCACATGATTTTTCTATAGCTGTTCCACATACATTCGAATTGGTCTTATTACTTGCGTCCTTGTAAGTAGAAAGAAAATGAGGGAATGTGAGGGAATACACCAGCCTAAAGCGATACACAAATCTTTTAAAAGCCAGCCGCTATGTGAAACAATTGCGGTTATGTTCGCTTTTAATAAAACTAAACAATAAACAAATATTAATGGTAAAAGGTGCTCTGTAAGGTTTGTTTTTACCGGGCAGTTGGCTTTTGTTCATTTTGGCACTAACAAGCCAGCAATTCCACATAGCTGCTCTGTTTAGAATTTCTCGTAATCAATTATGAAATCCCCTTGATCACTTCTTCTTCAATTAAGGGGACTTCACCGAGAGTATCTACTTTTTACTTTCTCTACACGTACTATGTACATAGTGTACCGAGATGGTACTGCATTCCCCCCAAAAATTCGATACCGAGATTTCACCAGAAATACATGTTTTAGGGCTGTATCCAAAACAGCTTTTTCAGAAAAAGGTCCGTGTGTGTGTCCGTATGTCCATGTGTCAGTGTGTCCGTGTGTCTGTTAACACGTTAACTCAAAAGCAAAAGTCGGTAAAATATCAAACTTCGTATTTAAGTTTAGTATTTTCCAGAGATGTGACACGAAGATTTTGATAAAAATCCCCCCACCCCAAACTACTCTTTACATAGAACAAATTTCGAAAATGCTGATTTTCTCAAAAATGACTAACGATTTTGATTAAAATACTGTATATTAAAAATATTTATAGTGCAAATAAAAATGTATATCTTGAATTTTCTAGGAATAGCCTCTGAAGATCTCCTTATTCTGAATGAATTTTGTTGAATTTTGCGTAACTGGTAAACCATAACCATAAAATCCTACCCCACAAAAAATGTAGATCGCTTTAAAAAACAATTTAATTCACACGGTTTTTTCGTAGAATTGACCATTCCTGAGATATTCCTATTATTTGTTTCAGATGTAAAGTATTTAAATTTTTCTCACACGGAAAGCTGTAAACTCCTGGCCTTAAAAAGAAATGAATTTCATCCACGAGTCAACCAGCTTTTAAAAGATTTGACTATCGTTTTAACCTAGTATATTCTCTTATTTTATTTCCACTTCCAAAGAAGCAAGTAATGTCTAGTAATGTTTATCCCAATTATTATAATGTAAAAAGAAGTATATGCTTTTTAACAATAATTTGTTACAGCGACGTAGAGAAAGTCATGTGAATGGAACACATCAGAGTTTAAATATACTACTCCAAGTAAATTAGTTGCTTCAGTTTACCTGTGTATAAATGCTGTTGTTGTCTGTTCACAGTCATTTTAATCAGAAGTGATCTAACCTTCACTGGTTCTTTCTCTATGATTGGCTGATGATAATGTTACGAATGTTTACTTACTGATAAGTTTTTGTGATACATCTTAAGTTGTTATGTTTACTGTAAGAACCAGCTGAAACACGTAGTGCCAAGATGTGAGATTCAATCCTCCAACTGGTTTCTAAAATGAAATGGAATTTTATTTATGGACGCTCATTAACTACTGTGGTTCTCAGCGTCCCATTCTATTTGGGCGTGACAGACCGCTTAATTTTGCTCAGAGGCCTCTCTAGCACGCTCGAGGTTTTTTATGTGCCGCAAATCTAAGACATGAGACCAACGGTTTTACTTCCCTTTCGAAAGAAGCTATGTTATAGATTTTACTCTCGAAAAAATCCATCGCCCTCCGCCTAATTTGAATCCGTGACTTTAAGTACACGAGGTGACTAGTATACCATTGAGCCAACGAAACTGATTGTATTTTTTACTCGGTCAAACAATGGGTATGCTCATAACTTCAGAAAACACCTTAATAGTGACTTACAAGTTGCAAATACTGTGTAATATTCACCAGCACATATTGTTATAATATAATTATTATATTTGTAGTGTTATATTAACGCTCTACTAAGGATAAGTGTTTTACTATATTATACCAGCTTAAAAATTCAATGCTACAATATTATAATACTTGTTTACGTCTATTTTTCCATTGTGAATGGTCCCTTAGAGTTATTTTTGTGAAACTAATCAGGGATAAAATTTGATAGTGGGTGGGAATGTTCGTTCGTTGGTTAGATTTTCTTAGCAACGATTTACCACGAGTGAATCCCATAAGGTGTATGGTGAATATTGGTCTTATTCGTCACCAATAGGAAATTTTCTGAGGTAACACTCTAGATACGGAAAATTCGGCAAGATTTTTTGCACGCAACTGTACTTGCAGGTGAGGACTAGAGAATAGCAACTGGCAACTACTCACGCTCTAGGAACTGCTGATTGTCCTAATGTGAAAATAATATATAAAGCAATTAAGGCAAGCCGTAATAGTATCAATTATCCCATTAGCAACATTTTGCAGAGATGCATCCTTTAACTTCACTGTAATCACAAACATCCATCACTGTAATAAGCAGACAAGTGCTAACTAACGCGCGTAAGTTCAAGCATGCGTTCATCTGACCAGGAAGTACATCATAAAGGTGTTCAGAAGGAGCTATAATCTTAATCAAGGAGAGTGAAGCTGATGGAATTCAAGAAATGTCATACTGCAGTGCCCCCTAAGTAAGGGAGAAAGCCATAAACCCGTTAAGGACTTGCAGGCGAAAGGTTCTTCGACTCGTAGCACCTTACTTAATGTGAAGTGCCGTTGGAATAGTCATAAAATCGCACTAAATGTACAGGAACGAGGCGTTCAAGCAGCTACACTTATAGACAGTTTCATACTCAAGATCATTTTCGTCGTGAGTTATTTCACTCATTAAGGTGATGCATATGTAAAATTTAGATAATCCTCAATATGCAAGATACCCTATTGTAATTTATATAAATTATATACAATGATTACGATATTCTAGCCATATATATATATATATATATACCTTTTAAGTTCTTTGGCTAATTAAATAGTGGTTTTTACTGTCTCAAAACTGTTCCAATAAAGTGAGCCACGTAATGTAGTTTTAAAAATATTTACATAAAAATTTCAAGTTTTACTTAGATGCCTTTACAAATAGATATATCATATTATGTTTTATATCAACCCTAATTATTGTAGAAAAAATTGGATCTCATACGCTCCAAAACCTTTAATTTTTCAAAATGTAATAACTTATGTATGAAAATGGAGCTTTGTTACAAAAAAACTATATGAACTTTTCTATTATGTAGTTTTGATAGCTTTTACAACAACAACAAATGAAACAACTTAGTAAAAAATTGCATGTATGCAACATTTTGGTTATGGTAAAGTGTAGAAGTAAAAGTTTGTGTTAAAACAAGGTTTACGTTTGGGAGTAATGATTAATCAACATGCGCCTGCCCTTTTAAAGTTTCGAGTAATTGGTATTTAAATAACAGCAAGTGGAAATACGATACAATCTCCTAAAGTTGAAAATTCATATTATGTTATTATTTAAAATGTTTTTTTTTTTAATTCTTCACAATTTTCGGTTAAATTCACCTAAAGCGACAACATTTAGTTCTTGTTGGAAATTGAATGTTTGTTGTATATAGAATTTATTCATATACTACTTGTATAAAATTCTGCAGCAAAGTACCTAATTTTTTTACCCAAAATTTTAGACTGAAAAATTACTCCTTTCACTGTATTTTCACACCAATATTTTATTGCTATATTCCTTTTAACTAAAAATGTATGCTAACCAGCAATGGTGGTTACTTATAATAAAGCAACTGCCATTTTTAATCTAATTGAGCGCTTTTTGAATAGAGTAAATATACATTTTAGGGCTATAAAACACACCAACAAAAATAACTGGTGTTAGAAAGGCAGAGTCACACTGAAAAATTCAATGCCACAGCCGGGATTTGAACCACGGATCTCCTTGTATGAGTCTAGTTGGTCTAGAAGATCAGCAGTTTAAATCCCGGCTATGGCATTGACTTTTTGAATTCTTTCACTCTGGCTCTGTCTTTCACACTCCTGGCCTACGCACGGCTAATTGACAAAAATTTGTTACAGAGATGTAGAGAAAGTCATGTGAATGGAGCACATCAGCTTTTTTTTCAAAAATGCGAAATATGCGTAGTGAGAAACACATTAACTAATACTTAACAGTAATATATATTTCTTTCCCAAACACTGTCAAACATATTTATATGAAAATTAAAATGACAAAACTCAGAAAACCTATGTATACAAACAAGATTCATAAACGGCACACCTGCGTATCCTAGGGGTAGTGTTTAACACCCGCTTTAATTACTTATGGCACCGCAGGCGGTGGCACTGATGATACATGTATGATGATTGAGCACCGGTGAAATGATGGCGGGGAAAACCGGAGTACCCGAAGAAAACCCGCCCCAGCGCCGCTTTGTCCACCACAAATCTCACATGCTGTCACTTGGGATCGAACCCCGGCCGAGAGGCGAGTGGTCTAACCACTCGGCCACGGCGCGACCCTGCGTATCCTGGATTACCATGAGTATCATAATAGTAAATGGTGAAACTAAAGCGCGTCTCATGCTTAAAAGACAGTACAGGTTAAATTGAGTGCATAGTTCCCATATGTTCTATATTTACGCTCGCACTTTTGGCTCCCTTCGGTGATCTACCAAATTCAATAACATCTTGAGAATGATATATCCCTGCACTGCTACTTAAGACATTTCTTTTTCTCCTGCACTTTATCTCTTCTTTTTGTAGTATTAGTCTTTATTTTACAAGCATAAAGATATCAAATGTTAAAAGTTGTGACCTGGTGAAGTATCATCATTGTTAACGCTTGACCAAATAGCCTCAGATGAATAGAATGTTTTAAAACAACAAAGAATGAACGATGCACTGCACTCCCTTTCACACTATTGCACTGTATTGCATTGACCTTGCGTGAATGTTTCCCTCACTCTTTTTATTTCTGTTCTAATGCCATCCTGACAGGTCCTATAATTCCTTCTTTTTACTTTCTCTAGCACGTATGTGCAAAGTATATAGTATGTAGAGAAGATTTTGTATTCCACACAAAAAATCGAATAACAGATTTCACCGGCGGTATATGCTTTGAGGTCCCTTGAGAAAATCCGCGCGCGTGTGTGTGGGCGTGTTTGTGAACAACATAACTCAAAAACGAAAACACCGTTTAAGACCAAACTTAGTATTTATGTTTATTATCTTCCTAGGACGCGACACGAGGATTTACAACATCACAAACTACCCTTTACTTGGAAGATTTTTTGATTGCGTTTTTCTAAAACAAAACAAAAACAAAAAAAGCTCTAGCGAGTTTGATTAATATTTGATTAGATTAAAGACATTTAAAATGCATATGTTGACGTTTCTGGAAATAGCCACTGAAAACTTCTTTATTTTTGAATAAGTTTTGCAGAATGTTGCAAGACTTATGTATTCCTTTGTTTCCCTTCTACTTACAAAGAAGCAAGTAATAGGACCAATACTGTTAAGGTTCATCTCGATTAGCATGATAGATAAAAGAATCATGTTTTGTAAGTTGGTGTTTGGAACAATTATTATAAGGAACACCTCAGATTCTTTATCCTTCACACCAATGTGTGTGAACACTCGGGAGCATTAGCTGTTTGTTTTATTGCCCACTATCATTCATTTGCCTTGAATAATCTAACATATGTAACATATTTATTATTATTTTACTAGTTTGCCAAAATTTAATTGCAGTAGTCAAAATTATTAATATTTGCAAAGGAATTTGCAACAGCTACACTATTGAATATACCTTCGTGTCTTCCTTTCAATAGTAAAAGTATTTAGTAATATGCAAAATAAATAGTCTACCTAACGCCTCAAGTGTTCTACACGGTATAAATACTTCCTTACAAACTCATGCTATCCTTTACCGGTGCACACTATGTTGTTTTTTTCTTATTTTTTGTTTTTTCTCCTAAGGCTGTCCCACACCATCCCCATTATGACGATCATCTTCAAAGCCCACATCGTCCTCGCTTGTACAGGTTGTTAGGAACTAGACAAGCAAATTTAAGGCAATGAGGTACTCTGTTAGTTCGAGATCCATATTAGCAACTGGTTAATATATGTGTTGGCATGCAGAGTATGCGAACACGAGATGGAGCGGTATGAGTTCATGTCCCGGGCGCAAGTTATGATTATAAGAATGGTGTGGAACTATGGTTGGATTTTCTCAGGGTTTTGATTAGCATGGAAACTCTTTGAGGTAGTGGTGAGACACAAGTGCTTTATTAACTGAGTCCGGCCTTTTTCCGCCGTAGAACACACGTGTATACTTCTTAATTTTTTTACTATGACGTTACACTTTACTCGCCCGCAAATGTTATTGTTTATTAATGTTGAGGCCGAGATTTATTACATACTATGATCGTCTTAAAATCCGTCACAACTAAGGATTACGCCACGCGCTCAAATACCACATCTTGGTCGTGCGGGGGTTCTTCGTCAAGTGCCTCACAATTAAAAGGCAGCCTGTTCGGCTCCATCACGACTTCTAAATTTCCCATTTTGGTTGTTCGGAGGTCCTTCACCAAGTGCCTTAAACTGTCGCCTGACCAGCAGGAATCATTGTCTTGCTGCATCCGGTTAGTTACCCTTGGGCAGGGCATTCTCGCCCCTTTCCCTCGGGTCAATGCACGGCAGGTAACGGATCTTGTACCCCGAGCTCGTGACTTATACGTGTTAAAAGTCTTTCTACCCTTCCCTTTTTCTCTCTACATTTATACTTCATCTTCGTGATATACTTTATATTCTTGGCTATGATTTATGCTTCTCTTCTTAATAATTCTTTCCCCCGGGACAAGACATGTACTGTCTCAGAGAACAGCACTGCAACACTCAGGGTGATGATAGGAGAAATGATTATCTGTAATTTAGTGGGTTAGTAAGCGAATGGGGGTGAAATTAAATTAAAATGAGTTTTATTTAGGAACGCTCCCTAACTACTGCTGTTAGTTATATATTGGGAGTGAAAGATGGCTTGAGGTTAAAAAAGTTAGATACAAAAGTCAAGTGTGCCTCCAAGGGTATTGTTATATACAAGGAGTGATTGTGGAATGCCGTAGTTGGCGCAGGTTTGTGATGGTGGTATTGTGAGTACTTGCGCTCTTTGTAAATGGTCACTTGAGCTGTTCTATGCGCGTTTTCGGCTTCTGTGAATGGTTCTGTCGACAGAGAATGTTTAGTGATTTAACTGTGATGCACTAGTTTAGATATACACACTCTAACGTATATGTCGGTGATTTACTGTCCAGAATTATCCAAATTAAAGTGGAATTTTGAATCTATGCAAGTCCACGACATAGATTCCTAGGTTACTGATAAGGGTATTTTAGTGCGTCTGATGATTGTGGCGTAGAGGGCAGAGCACATTTTCTTGATAAATTCTTCAGCAGTGTGCATACGGAGTTTCTCGTGCAGTTTGTACGTTAGGGCTATACTATGGACACGCGTGATTATTCGCAGTATTCGGTTTGGAAAATTGTTGAACTCTGAATGTTCTGTGCATCATCTTCGAAACGTTGGAGTCAATCCATATACTTACCTGGCTAGAAGCCCGAGAACATTTAGAGTTAATACGTCGTCAGGAAAGCTTCAGCTATTACTTTGAGTGTTGAACTGTTTTACATATGTGTTTCTTACGGGACGCATAAGTGAGTATGTGCCTGCTCAGATTTTGTACAGTATTAATCCGAGTTTGGGAGAAATGTGTGATCCATTTTTGATAGAGAGTAAAGACTTCTCAGTTGCGCTCGATTCTTCTTTGGGATGTGTTTTATATGTTCAGACCAGAGCGCCTGGCTCAAGGTAACGTCAAGGTACGTCGCCTTGAGGATCTACTTGATATCCTTTACACATAGTTTGAGAGGAGCCAGTGAGCGTGTAGGATGTCTAAGGTTAATGTCTGGTAATTGTTGTTTTTTATCTTTGGAGAACCAAGCTTCCAAGTCATTGACGGAGACCTGTAAATGGTTTGCGAAATAGAAAACTATGGCAGTGTCATCGAATATAAGTAGAGTTTAATGTTTTGGAATTTAGGCTACGTTAAAGGCAGAGGACCCAAGGAGTTTACCCTGTGGAACTCCCGCCTTAATTGTGGCGGTATAGTGTGTATTGTTCACTGAGCAGACAATGTGTTGATTACGCAAGCAGTGAGCAATGAGTTTGACCACTGTGTTTGACCATTGTGTCAGGTACCTTAATTGAGATTAATAGTCTCGGTTTCCATACCCCATTTATACCGAGGAGTAGAGTTCCTGTGGATTTGTTAGTATTGAAACTTCGAGTGACATGCTCTGTGATACGCAGAAGCTGTAGGCTAAACGGATGATTAACCCGAAAGCCAAACGACCCGTTTACGAGCACATACATTGTATTTACTTAGATGGACATTCATCTGAGTGTAGTTTTTTCAAGGACCTTGTTTAGCGTGTTTTGTAAGCCAATAGGACGTTAGTTGTTAGGATTCGAGTGATATTTTTTCTTTTTGTGGAAGTGAAGGATAAGCTGGGGAAATTTGCACCAGCTTGACTGGTAGCAAGCCAGTTCCAAAGATTGGCGTTGAGGTCGTCCGCAATGAGTGGCCCAGTTGAGGAAGGAATGTCGCATCCAGGCCATCTGTGTTAATATCTCCGAAGAGTTGTATGCCACTACAATGATAATGTAAGTGGCTGTGGTTTCAATGCACGTAAGTGTGGCATGTTCGAGATGGATTGACTATTTAATTATTAGTTGTGTGCATGTTGTCTGTCTTTCTCTGCTCGTGCGGTAGATTTTGAACTGTGTACATTGTACTTGGGTGTTAGCTGTCTTTCCGTGACAAGCACAATGTTAATATGGTAAGTCAGCAAGAAGTCACTTAATTCGGATCTGCCGTGATAAAGTCCGCGGGTATTCCAGTTCATTAGTCTAATTGTGCAGTCTCCATGCGTCTTCTGGTGGATGGTTCAGACGTGATAAATGTTGTTTTCAAAGTCTGCAACAAAGCAAAGAATATTAAATAAGTGGAGAGAATTTTGTGTGAGGATGTGGCTGGTTGAGGAGATGTATTATATGAACTGCCTCGTGCCTCAGTTGGTACCAGGGCATATAAGGAAACACGATGTACCTTTGGTGGCGTCAATTGATACGGAGAGTTTAGCGAAGGAGCAATGTTCTTTCTTGGATTTTAGGATCTTAAAATCCAGCTTAATCGCGGGGCTGATTCCCACCAAAACTGAGAACCTGGAGGACGTCTGGAGGCGGACCCTTCAGTCTTGTCAGCTGGTTCTCTGGGCAGTCTCTGAACCCAGCTCCGTGACTCATTATCCTGCATAAGACTCAGGTTCGTCGCTCTGGAGGTACCAAGGGGGAACTGGATTCATGGTCTCAGGAACACTTTGAGCAGACCGGGGTTCGGGCTGGGCAATGGTAGATATGTCCAAGTCGTTGCTATTTAAGGCATTGCGCTAGTCTTTGGGGTAGGTTGTAGTCCAACACATCTACTCTTTATTGCAGTATTTTTGTGATTCCCTCATGGTTCTCTCGCTCTTGGATAGAGGGTTTTTCAACAAGGTAGATGGGTGATATTGGTAGGTCTTGGGAAAAACCGCAGTTGGCTGCACAAGTAATGAACCGCCTTCTCTTTAAGACCCTCGGCGATCTCGTTTCTGGTACCATCTAGAAAGTAGAGAGTGATTGATAAGAGTCCTGTAGGTTTGGTTTCCCCTGTGCGCAAGGGTTTGCTTGGTGCGCAGAAAAAAGGAGAAGGTTCTGCAGAAGTGAAACGTACCGCCATACGTGAACAGGAGTAGTGCTCTAGGAGCATGCTCCCTGTGGAATTCAGCAAGCATCTAGCAACCCTTGCTTACTGTCCTAAAGTATTAGATAAGCGGCTGGTGTCTTTTAAATCTATCTTCAACCCTTGTCTACAATATCTCTCGCATACTCTCCGCTGTAAATCCAATATCAGACAGGATTCTTTGGTACATTTACTACTACATAGATAAACATGTTACTAACATAGTTTATTTATAAACTGGCAACGCTCATTGTATTAGAGTTAGACGTTCAAACTAGGCAGATATAATTTATTGCTTTTTATCCGTCAGTTTATTAGATACTTCATGATAAACATAGAACGCAAATATCAGACTGTTACACAAAACGCGCTTTATTTAGAAATGTTTGACTACAGCAATCTATAACGTATTTAAAACTGATAGTCTGATAGAGAAAAATATTTTGCACCTTATACATTTTCAAAGAAAAACGTATACCAACCAAATGCTTGCAAAATATCATTAGAAACCTGGCGACAGCATGAGAGTAGAAAAAGACGACGCTATATGCGTTAGATTAAGAGAGATATCTCATTTACCTCCATGCTGAAAATTAATGTTGAGACAGGTTTTAATATTTCTTTAATGTTGAGACAAGTTATATTTTCAGTGTCTTTTCCTATAAACTGCCACTGCACGCTACAGCCTCAATAATAGTAGAACGGTATAAAGATAGCAGGCAAATAATACAATCCGAAGCGAGGAGAAAACAAGTCACCCCCGTGGTTACTGCTCGCCTTGAAGAACACGATTTCAGGTCTGGCTCCATTCATGTTATGTAGTTTTTAATTAATAGTCATATCAAGTAGAGAATAAACGTTTCTTTTTTTCCGACTTGGTACATTTGCAAAGACAGCTTCGGTGTAAAAAGTAGAAAGTGGAGAACAAAGATTGTGTATTCATGTAACGATGCTTCCGTGAAGGCAAGCGGCGGTGGAAATCAAATACACCGCCACATCTACTTTCTTCCCACGACCCTTCAAACTGGTTGCAAACAGCAGTGATGAAGTGCGCTGTATTTGCTAACATCATGGTGACAGATATATTGTTTTAAATGCCATAATGGATTTTATTGCTTACAATCTATGTTTATATCTTTAAAACCTTATTTCAGGTGCTATTCTTTTGACAAGGAAAATATATTTTGGGTTCTACGCCTCAAAATAGGCATCCGAAAGTACAACATAAGAGAATTTCTCCAGAAGTACGATTCTCAGGTTGCACACATTGGATGAGATAATTCACAGAGTTTGTAATTCGCCACTTAGTTTTGTCAATTAGAAGAGGAAATGTGAGATTAAAACGTATGAAGCCTAAGTTTAAATTATATCCTCGGAATTTACCAGTTATGAATACTGAGGAAAAGCTGAAGTAAAAGGTAGTTGGTTAATTGGTAGTCGGTACCGGCGAGTTTTGAACCACAGAGTTCCCGTTTGCGAGTCCCCACTTAATGACCTCAGCTTCTATTATTCAGATTTAAAGAATTCAAATACGTAAGGCAGTAATGTATTTGAAATAAAAAGTTCAACATTAAAATTTCGATCGAATTGCTGGTTTAGAGGCACTTAAATCCAATGAGACACTTAAAAAAATATCCAGGTGTGTATGGGTGAGGAAGTATGCATGTGGGTTTTCAGCGTGAAGAGTATTCTGCAAATAAAAGTCGATGTCTAACAATCGATTTTAATTACAATTATATGTATTGTAATTAAACTAGCAAAGCTTGTACTTCGAATGTTATGTAACTAGTGGTGATCCCATTGTCATTTCTGAATGAATGTTGTATAATTTGTTGAACAAAACTTACTACAGAAAAATGTAGAGATAGCCAAAATATAACTATGCCAACTATGCCAACACTTTTTTTCTTTTTCTGCATTAAACTTAAAAGATATAGCAAGTTCCTTGCTTACATTTTTAAGACAAAGAAATGTCAAGCTATTTTTCTTTCTCCCCATAAGAACTTGTTAGTCAATTATGACATGCAAGCAATTTATCTTTTTCCCGTAACTAAATCCATATATGTAGCTAATTTTGAGATTATTTTTAGCCAGAAATATATTGTGAGTAACGTATAAACAGAATCACTTTTATATGAATGCTTATACAGGATCATCATATTATGCGGCCACGTTTTAACCGCACTTAGGTCGCACTTTTCCCGCGTACCGTCTCATGCATCGAAAAGAATAGGATAAACGGTCAACTGTAACCATTATTATTTCACAAACTACAGTTGAATGTCCCTTGCGTAGCTTGCTTTTTCAAAGTAGATGTTGGAAATGTTCTCTTTGTAGCCGAAGCCAGGCACTCCAGCGTCTTAACATATTATTAAAAACATGTAGCAATGTAGTTATTTCTTCCTGTAAATTATTTTGTAGTTCTTTTTATGTTCTATATTTATACGCTTTGTCTTTCAAATTGCCCCACAAATAAAAATCGCTGACTTCGAGAGAGACTTTCTTGGCGAACGTTCTAACCGCGCATCGATATCATCAATCTTTACTCTGTTAAAACGTGACGTTTTCGATACTTTCCCGACTTAACACTCATCTCTATTTTAAATGTTTTAACTTCTGTTAGGGGGATCAATATCAGGAAAGTGTTCCCGAAATGCTCTTTGGCAGAGACAGAGATTCGTGTTTCATAAAGTGCAAAAATGAAAACTGTTTGTTTTGCAGTATATTGGAAGATGACTGCACTAACACGTAACTGAAACCACCAAAAAACGTTATCTACTGTCTTCGTTTATAATAAATTTGGCGTGAATCGGAAGGTCACACCATATATGGCGCAATAACGTGAACTGCAATCTCAGCAGGAGGTAGGCAATGAAAGCGTGGCCGCTTAACCTGATGACACCGTATAAAGAGTAAGAAAATCTCTCATGGTTAGAGAGAACTATGTGACTGTGACACACGAGATTTTACTTTTTCTTAGGCTCCTAAAATAGTGTGTAATACCATAGCATCGTGTATCAGCTTATTATTTTATTTGGTATACCTGACCTCATCTTGGTCATAATTTAAATCAACTTCAATGAAATTTATCATGAGAACAGTAATTCTTAACGGAATTTATGACTAAGCCCATATGGGGTATTTGCAATGAAAATTTAGTATTATAATAGCTTAGTTATTCATTGTGTTGTCATTCGCAACGACAAATGCAAACATAAGCAACAGTCAATCACAAGAGAACATGAAACAGTTGCGTTAATGTGACGGTCTGCATAGCGACCATCAACAGAAAATAAACAAGAACCAGCTACTCAGAAGACGTGAAACTAACAAAAAGGTATATGCTATAGTAAAAAAATATTTTTGGGTCGTTTTTATGGACACACTGAGATTCCTGCCTGAGATCATAAAGAGAATGTCAATTTACCAGTCATTTGGTGAAGGAAAATCTGATGAGGTATGATGAAAATCGCTCTCTGGTTGGTTGATTTCTAATGTTTGACGCTAATCCAAACTACCCTTTACATGGACAATGTTTCGTTATTTTTTATTTTATCATAAATGATTCCGACCAGATTTATTAATATACCATATTTTTAACCTATTTGCAGATGAAACAGAATGCATATCCTGAATTTCCGTGGACTAAGAAGTCCTTTTCACAGAGAATGAGCTTTGTGTAATCATTATCCTATAAGAGATGGGCAAGATCTTGCTACACAAATATAAACGTGTGCTATAATTATTTATAATTGTATATATAATTTACAATAAAAGCACACATTTTATACCAAGTAAATGGTAAATGTAGTATTAACGATTTAAAGACTTCCTTTCTTACTCTTCTGAAATTTCAGCTTTTCAAGAAGAAAATGACTATTCCCCTTTCTTTTCTTTCTTTCTTTCTTTCATTCTTTCTTATGTTCATGCAAAGAGAATGATATTTTAAATTCATTCGATAGCAAATATTTAAATATCGCTTGAGCCCACTGTATTCCCCCATTCCCCTGTCCATATCTACAAGGACATATGCAATAAAACCATTTCCACAAACATTTTTCTTGATTAAAATGAAGTAGATATAAGAATACGCATTTGTAATAAATTCTATTAAAGTAGATGCATAAAGGATTATATAAGAGTAACAGATTACATTTTTGTTGACTTCACCTAGCGTAAGGGTATTGAAATGCAGTGTCATGATATGGTAAAATTGAGTCGCTAACATATATTTGCATAACATTTAAAACTGCGATTGCTTAATAAATACAGTGGATACAAATACTCTATATTCATGTCATGATTTTAAAGAGTATTAAGAAAATGTAAAATTCTGCAAAAAAAAAAAAAATCACCTTAAACTGCGAAATTATACCGCACTGTTTATTAATGCTGCCAGGCAAACTGTAGGAGTAGTAGCAGAGGGCGGTAACCCAACTTAAGGGGGGAGGAGGAGGACAGTGATGTAGTACATCTCTGTCATGCTGACGTTTCGGAAATTGGAAGCTCTTTAATTTTGACTGTGTACTAATCACATTCAGCATGCTTAACCCTAACTCAGTTTTTATCTTGTTTTGCGTTTTAAACACCCCACCCGCGTCTGTCTATCCGCTTTCTTATATTGAATTAGCGGCCAACCTAATTGCAGGTTCTCTGTTTTAATTTACATATTAATACTCTGGAAGAGTATCTTGTGGGCTGCTAGATGTAAATCGATTCCTCCAATGTACGGGCAGGGCAAAACAGAGATAAATCGAGCAACATTTTTTGGGTGAAAGGACTACATCCCCATTTTAGGACATAGATTCTAGTTAAGTTCCTCAACAAGCCAAGCAGCAGAAAATGCGACTGTGAATCGTCACGTTTTTATAGAAGTTAATACAAAAAAACATGTAAAAAGATTTTACGTCCCTGTTGAATAATAAAACCAAGATATACATTAATAGAAATTATTTTATTACATTATTTTCTTGTATAAAGGAAATAAGGAAATACAGTAAGCTAAAGTGATAATCAAACTTTTAAATACCTGAACGCCATGTGATGGTTTTGAAATTCCTTTCTCTTTATTTGACCAGGAAAAAAAAAAAAAAAAAAAAAAAACCAAGATATAACTAACGATTCCCTATTTGAGAAATGTATCAGTATTGTAAAATATAAACCTATTAGAAAGCAATGTCTGTGAAATGTTTACCTCTACAACAAAAATGTATTAGACATAAATTGTGTGTTTTGATAAGATCTACAATTTTTGTAAGTTTTTGTCTATCTTTTAGGATTTACCAGTAATGCAAAAGTCAATCAGTATGAACAGCACTTCAGAGGCTATTTTATAGGAAATTAAAATATACATTTTATTTGTCATTTAATATCGTATGAGTCATATTTTCGAAAATCAAACGTTTCTAAGATTTTTCTATTTAAAGGTTAAATTGGGCCTTAGAAATGCTGAATTTAATATCAAGTATGGCATTTAAGAGCCTTTTTCGTTTTAGAGATATGCTATTCACAAGTAAACACAGGGGCACACAAACGGACATTTTTCAAGAGACCATAAAACGTGTATTTCCAATCAAATATCACTATCTATCGAGTATATAGGAGTATCTCTACCTATGTTCCTATAATGTGTAGGAAGTAGAGAAGGTAAAAATAAATAGTATAGTATAGTTATGTATTTAAATTAAATATAAGGTTGTATAAGATCCTCTTTTGTTGTTTTGACGAAACCAAGCTTCTTCAGTTGTGGATCCAATTCCAATTTGTAAAACATATGCCCCTCAGATTCCCAAATTCTAAGTAAATATCACTAGGGATAGCATCTTGGGGACCGGTAGTTGAACACATGCGCATACCAGTTGCATACCTACTGAGTAGAGACCGACCTGCATTGGCGACTGCACGCGCGAATAACGCGTTGGTGAACGTGGCTCGGCGCAGCAGTATACTATCCTGTATATTACAATAATGTTTTACAGGTGATTTATACCTTTGATGATAATGCATGCTCCTCAATCAAGATTGTAAAATCTCTTGTTTCAAATGGATTGCATGAAGATTTGCAATTCAACAAAAGAACTTTAGAGATATTTCTACGACAATAACTTATATTTGCATACATCGAACATTGAAATGTCTCGAGCCCTGAGAGCTGGCATTGAACTTATGCAAGCAATTAACAAGAGACCCATGACATCTGTTTTAGATCTGTGAAAAAGAAACTAAAAACAATGTTTGGAAATATTTCGGATTTTCAATAATGCATGAAATACGAAATGTGCTACGAGGTGTAGCCACTTAATTATTGCTGATGGAACATCTTACCCAATAGATGATGATGTCTTATTTCTGTTATGCTCCAATCCAACTTGTGATGTGGAGCGAAGTTTTTCACAATATAGAACCTGTTAACGTGCCAATCGGAGACAATTCACATTTGAGACGTCACGAATGTATGTTGTTGTACATTGTAATCTATGTATCTTGAGAGAAAACGAAACGGATAATGATACCTGTTGCACAACAGTAATTGAATTATATACATATTAAAATGTTTAGTTCCCGTAAGTCAGTGGTATTTTGTATATACCACCCACGCAACCTCAATCCCTTCCACCGCTGGTGAAAACATCACAGTCTACCATGTAACCACTGCTCCATTTTCTTCTATTAGTACCACTATGTACACACTGTATTGTCAAGACATCATAACTATATACCATACTATGCTAACTTCGATCCTGTCTCGCTATCGGTTCCCAAATGCTATCCATACATATCACAAGGAAACCATAGCGCTAAATTTACTAGTCTACTTCCCATCAATGTTTGATCATGAACAGGAAATGGAGGCGACAGTCGACTCATCGCGGATTTGCTGTTCTCAACATCACCAGTAGGAAGGAATGTAAAGGAATCATAAGATTCAAACAAGTCGTCCGACAGAGAGGCGTAGATGTCTTACGATTACAAGCTTGACAACTCTGTCACATCTTCGGATTGTTCAGAGAAGGCTTCCCTCTTAAGGAACCGTAGAGAAGTCAACCCACCTGAGTTTGCAAAGACAGCGACTGAAACGTATAGAACGAATCTCCAAAAAAGTTATCCAAGTAACTTACCACAAGTGAAATCCAAAAATTCGGATTTTACATTCAGATGACTTTCTCCACACACCACTGTTTATTGTTTCTTTACAAGTTATAGTAGGCAAAGAAGGAATTGCGTTCCACCCAAACGTTTAGTACCAAGTTTTCATTTTTAGAGAAAGGTCCGTGAATTTGTGAGCGTATGAGTATGTTTCTGTGTGTGTCTGAGGCAACATAACTAAAAAATCTGATGTGTACCATTCACATGACTTTCTCCATATCCCTGCAACAAATAATTCTTAAAAAGCTTATAGTTCTATTTACTTTATGCTAATCAGAAAAAAATTAGCAGAAATAGCCTTTTTACTCGCTTCCTTGTAAGTAGAAGCGAAATAAGGGACAACCGTAGGTTAAAGTGACAGTCAAAAGCTGGTTTCTATTTCAATCAAGCTCCTTTGTTTATATGGGTAGGAGTTGACAAGTTCCTGTATGAGAAAAGTATACGTTTTTCATAGCAGAAACCAAAAATAAGGAATGTCACAAAAACGACGAACTCCACGAAAAAAATGTATATAACATAAATTGTGTGTTTTAATGTGCTCTACATTTTTTGTGTAGTAAGTTTTTGTCCATCTCTTACGGTTTAGCAGTTATTCAAAATTTAGTAAAATTCATCCAGAATAAACTACTCTTCAGAGGCTATTCCCAGAAAATTCAAGATATACATTTCATTTTTCAGGTAAATATGTTTAATATCCGAAATTTTAATCAAAATCGTTAGAGCCATTTTTGAGAAAATCAAAATTTTCGAAAAAAGTTCCATGTAAAGGGTAGTTGGGGGTGGGGGGATTTTTCTCAAAATCTTCGTGTCGCATCCCTGGAAGATACTAAACTTAAATACCAAGTTTGGTATTTTACCGACTTTTCGTTTTTGAGTTATCGTGTTCAAAGACACACGGACACACACACAAACACACACACACACACACACACACACACACACACACACACGGACCTTTTTGTGAAAATGCTTTTTTTGGATATTGGGGACCCTTAAACATATATTTCCGGTGAAATCTCGGTATCGAATTTTTGGTGGAGTGCAATACTTTCTCTATGCACTATGTACATGGTGCGTATGGAGAAAGTAAAAATGAAAGGTCTGTTTCATACCAGTCTTAGTATTTAAATAAGAGTCTTTTCCAAGGATGCGACAGTATCTTCCAAGGCTCCAAGACTTCTTTTTAGCAGAGTTAACCGTTTACAAGATATTCCTTGTCACGATTTCAGTTTTAAATTACTGACTAAACTTTCCTCAAACGGGAAGTCATCTTTTCTTGTTATACCTCTTTTGATTTACTGCTAGCCATACAAGGCAAACCGAATTTCAATTCTTTCATAAAGCGATAGATTTTAAAAAAAATTATTATTGCGTTAGCCTAATGTATTCCCTTTCCCCTCTGTTTATGGAACTAAGTGATAAAACAACAAACCCCGCTAATACCACGATTAGCAGGATGTAGATTAATGAATAATCTTTCGTAGAAATAGTTTGTTTTCAGAACGGTAGAGAAAGCCATGTAAATGGAATACGTCAGATTTTTCTATGTCCTTTGGGCTTTTCGATATAACCGTTGTATGTTTTGTTGTAGACACAAAGAGATACTATAGTTAAGTCTTTTCAAATCGGTCACTATAAGATACTGCTTTGGAACTCTATACCTTTCCCATGACATACCGAGAAATAACAAATAACAACACTGTGAAACATGACAAAGTACTGAACAATCCAACCAATATAAACGAATATCTTGGAAAAGATTTGACGCCACAAAAAGTTGTTTGAAAGCAATTGTGCGTGTTTAGACACAAACATCTTTTGTGCGAAAAGTTTTATTTATCTCGATAGTTTACCCGTTATACAAAATAATACAAAATTGAATTAGAATGAAGATCAATTCAGACGCCATTCTCATATAATTTACATTACAAATTTTATTTGCTAAACGAACTTAATTACCAAGGCTGGCATTTATCCCATTTTTTACTTTCTCTATACGTGCTATGTATATATACTGTATAGAGAAGGTATTGCACTCCACAAAAAATTCGATACCGAGATTTCACCAGAAATATGTTTTAGGGTCTCCTATATCCAAAAAAAGTATTTTCAGAAAAAGGTCCGTGTGTGTGTGTGTGTCCATGTGTTCAGCGTATCCGTGTGCCTGTGAACACGATAACTCAAAAACGAAAAATCGGTAAAATACCAAACTTGGTATTTAAGTTTAGTATCTTTAAGGGATGCCACACATAGATTTTGAGAAAAATCCCCCCATCCCAAACTACCCTTTACATGGAACTTTTTTCGAAAATTGTGATTTTCTAAAAAATGGCTGTAACGATTTTGATTAAAATATCGTATATTAAAGATATTTACATGACAAATAAAATGTATATTTTGAATTTTCTGGGAATAGTTTCTAAAGACTACTTAAATCTTGGTAAATTTTACGGAATTTTGCCCAACTGCTAAACCCTAAGAGATGGACAAAAGCTTACCACACAACAAATGTAGAGCACCTTAAAACACACAATTTATGTTATATACATTTTGTTCGTGGAGTTGATTGTTTTTGAGATATTCCTTGTTTTTTTTTTTTCAGCTATAAAGACTTATAGTTTTCTCATACAGGACTTTGTGAACTCGTGTCCATACAAAGGAACTTCAGTCGCAGAGCAACCAGCTTTTGATTATCACTTTAACCTATGGTGCCCCCTTATTTCGCTTCTACTAACAAGGAAGCAAGTAATAAGACTATTTATGCTAATTTTTGCTCCATTAGATGAAGTAAATAGAATAATTTGTTCCAGTTATATAGAGAAAGTCATGTGAATGGAAGACAGCAGATTTTTTTTTAGTTAATCTGTTTACAGACACACACACGATGACAATTTTCTAAAAATACCTCAAAACATGAAATATCAATATCTAATCTTTTGTTCTCTATCTAGCTGGCAATAGTAGCGAAAATAAAAACAGACGCGCTAATCCCAAATCCTGAAGATGGTCGAAGCTATTCACAAGAGGTGTATTACAAATAACTCTTTAAACTTTTCCGATTGACTTATTTTAGTATATATGTTTTGAGACCCCTGAATACAAACAAAATGCAAACAAAAATTAGGAAAAGGTCAGTGTGTGCGTGTCTATCATATGTGTGAGTGTGTGTATGTGTGTCTTTGGACACCATAATTCAGAAACGAAAATTCCGATAAATACCAAACTTGGTATTTAAGTTGAGAAATTTTGATTTTCTCAAATATGACTCCATTTTGATTAAAATATGGTATATTAATGATATTTACATGAAAAATAAAATGTATATCTTGATTTATATAATTTATGTTATATACCTTCATTTTTCCTTCTTTGTAGAACTGACCGATTCTGAGACATTCCTTGTAATTGGTTTCAGCTTTAAATTAGTTATGGTTTTCTTATGTGGGGATTTGTCAATTCCTATCATACAAGCAAAGGAATTTCAATCATAAAGTAACCAGTTTTTAAAATATTTAACTGTCGCTTTAGCCTACCGTACTCCCCATTTCCTTTCTACTTACAAGAAGCAAGTAATAAGATCATTTCTGCTAACTTTATATCGGATAGCATGAAGTAGATAGAAGAATAAGCTTTTCTACAATAACTTGTAACAGAGATGTAGAGAAATTCATGTGAATGGAACACATCAGAGTTTTAATTTCACCTTCCAGCTTTGTTTGCCGTGTTCTACAAGTGTCCCTAATTGAGGTATTTCGTTTGTAGTCGATGTTAAACATCCTTTTTGAAAACAAAGTACTTCACTTTTAATATGTCTAAAAGGGAGCAATATTTCAATTATATCACTTTGGTCCATATTGCACTGAATATGATTTATTGTACTCTTCTTAAAACAAATGATAACCTGTGTGTATCAAACAAAATAATACAATTCATTCTCTAGAAACACGTAACCATGTGAGTGCTGTTTCAGAGGCATATTTGGATATAACACATCTTACGTTGATTTCCCAAGCTGCAAAGCGTTGGTAATAACATTGATAAAGGACAGAATACAATGGTAACACAGTCACGTGCTTACATAACATAACGCTGTATCATTGTTGGTTCAAAGACCAGTGTAACTGCCTAATCTCAAACCTTCAGTCGGATATTTCAGCAATGCTTTCCAGATTGACTATACAAGCTGAAATTCAATAAAAGGAAATGCAGGAAATGCAGGACAGATAGGCGAAATACCTTTGCAAGAGTTCTTACTCAGCTTTTCTTTATACGTATATGAATGATAAAGGTGGTTCAAAATTTACGTACATATACTTTTTAAGTTTTGCATACAACAGAAATTTTCCTTCTCAATGTTACTCAGGCTTAAGACATCTTTGACTTTTTTAAAATGTTGCTGTATCACAAATGGCATAATTAAACGATCTTATTTGTTTGAGTCTACATTTGTACCAGCTAGGCACTAATAACAATAATTTTGTCATCTATCTTAAATGACAATTCATTTACAGTAGGTTCTTAAATTTAATTCACATATTTACAGAAATTATTACAAAACAATTTTATTACAATTTATATTGAATCCCACTGTAATTTAATTTTCCTCCTGCTTTATTGGTTTATTTACCTAAGCATATTTACAGGCGTATCCATATATACTTGTATATTGACTACACCGTAGGGTTGGAATAACGCCACGAGCCACTCGCGCGAGAATGCGGGACAGGAATATGATACATACCTTGTCTCTATGTAGCTCTGACTTGCTCGCAGCTGACATACATTTAACCTGACCCCCCTGCCCCCTCCAAATGCTCTGAAATGTACTCAGCTCATTAACACTGAGCATTTATCACGATAAATGAATATAACTGTACTAAAATAGTCGCGTTTACTCTTAGTCTCTCTAATTACGCTTTAATGTCCCCTACTTATTACAATAAGTGAAAGAATTTAATTCATCAATTGTGCTGGCTATTATTATTAGTATTTACCTTCAGAAATTTTCTTTATTGGTGGATTATTATTTATTTTAATAACCTTTAGATTCTAATTTTATATTGTCATATATTTCCAATGTGCATTTTATTCATGTGATAAGATGTATACATTATCATAATTGAAATGATGCTCTGGAGCAGCCAATGTAAACAAATAAATGAAAAAATAAATTACATACATATAGAAACAAATATTTCCTGAAATATATCGTCCAAAAGGCTGACGGCTGGTAATATAGCTGGTTGGTAGGCCATTTGCCAGCTATTCCTGGCTGGCGATAGAAGTTTTTTTCTAGCCAAGATTATTCCCTGTTCTGCCCAGCATCTGGAAGTATCATGACAGTGTAAACGTGTGTGTCATCTAATGCATAGCACCCAGAGTAATCCAGAAATCGAACATGTTAAAACCATTGCTGAAGGGTACTAGGTTTCAAGGTAAAAGGCCGCCGAATGACTAATAAGCTAAAGGCGGGATATAAACAAAACAATAAAAAAAAAAAAGGATAGTTTGTATTATCCAATAATTTTAAATCCATCTAGCAGCCAATTCAAAGTCAGGAAAAATTCAACGAGGATAAATTATTTGCCTCACCAAATACATGTACTTACACAGGAACGCTGGCGCATTGAAGATGTAGGGCAGCCACATAGAATCTGCGGTCGGAGCCCGGAGATTAGTTAAAGCAGACTTTGCCGCTCATCAGCTCACGAGCAACTCCGAGCTGCGAGAACGGGTAACCTAGTCAGATATCTGATTAGCAGACCTAATGCTTCCATTAGATAGCATGGCTAAGCTGCAAGGTTAGACAGATTTTCACTCCCGAGAGCAGCGAGGGAAAGATCCTCTAGCCTAAAACTCTCAAAATGTACATGCGTTTTAATATAAGTGAGCTTAATGGACTTTAAACGGCTTAAGAGGCTAAATAAATGTTAAAAGCCTATTTGTAACATTTAAACAAAGGTAATTGTTCTAAGTCACAACAATAATAACTACAACTATAAATCATGTTCTTTTACACAACCGATATTAACATAAACTAAGATGGCTCAAAAATATATTTTTTAGATTGTAACACAAATTAAATTAAAGGATTACTATTTAAAACAAAAAAAGTTAATCACTTTAATCTGATGAAAGCGGTAGCGTTTTTAAACATTTTCAAGAAATGTATATACTCAACTTAATTTTATGTCCCAAATTCAAAGGAAATTCAATATGTTAAACATAATAGAAACAAGTGTAAAGTTGCATTAAAATTCGTTTTTTCAGTACCTAATGAGCCAACCCAAACTTTCTTTTTGAATACACTTTATCTCTTTGAATAGAAACTGGTTCTCCCAGTTAGTTATGTCAGAAAAAATAGTTTGCGCTGATTGAATGTGTAATATAAGCTTTCAAAGCTGCTTCTGACATGCTTTTTTTGCTTATTAAGTTTCATTAATGAAAACGATGGCTCACAAACATACATTGAGCTAAACATTGCATAAAATCGCATTAATGCATTCTGTTAATCAATGCAAGCCAAGCTGCAAAGCCTGGCTAAAGTCTGTGTATGTTTGCAGAATACGCCACCTAAGTGCAGTCCGCCATTTTATCTCCTAACAGTTGCGTAAATAATAAACATCCTTATGAAATAATGCGGGGAAATTAAGATATACGAAGTCTCTTTAGAGTTTTTTTTTTTTTTTTTTTTGTGCAGACTACAATTAAGTCAATTTTCTTAATGTTAGAAATAACAGCGTGGACTGATAAAACAACACAGTTTGCTTGGAAAATGAAATGCAATGCTACATGGAAGAAGCGCAAATTTCAAGTGCAAAAATAAGTACATATATCATTGGATTAATTATTTTTTCACACAAGCCGTGTTTAGGACAGGAGTTGGAAAGGTGTAACCAGACAGAAAAATTTAATGCCATAGCCGGGATTTGAACCACGGGCACCGTGATCTCTAGCCGGTCGTTCTACCTTTGAGTTACCATGTCAACAGGCGGACATAACATTGAATTTCTCAACTGACTCATATGTTTCCTGGTAAACCACAAGGTGTTCACAAATTATTTTGAGATGACAACCCTAATGGTGACTTACAATGTTGTAGGTACTTAAGACCCAGGATTCATAGTGTAGCCAACTATTATGGTCAATTGGTATTGGATTAATTGTTTTTTTCACAAAGCCGTGTGTAGGACAAGAGTTGGATAGGTAGAGTCAGACATATATCATATTTTGACAAAGCGACTGGATTCAGATATCTTATAATAATCAGAACTCAGGCTGTGGGAATCGGTTCCCTTAGAGCTTTCATTCACTTCTAATGAAAAAAAAATGCATTGTATTTAATCTAGTAATGTTGGTTTAAGGTACAATTTAGGTTTAATTCTATAAATTTTAAGTTAATCTTGACGGTAGTTTAGGAAAAAAAATAATGTTTCTATTTTAACTTCTGTTAGCTAATGTCGTTTTCCTTTTCTTGCATGTTTATAAAAGAAACAATGTTTAAGGACCATAAACTCAATGAACGAATTGTTCAGTTCTTACATTCCCGCCTGCCATTCACAATCAGCAAGTACCATTGTTTTGCAGAGTCACATGTTTCAATAAATAAAGTTCGAGAGGATAAGCATTTTAAAATTTATGATTCGGCTAACTGAAACTACTATTAGTTTTCATACACCGCTCACATGTAGAAAACAGTTTAATTTATCTAGCACGTACATAATATGTAGAGAAGGTATTGCATTCCCTCCAAATATTCGATATCGAGAGTTTACTGCAAATACACGTTTTGGGATCCCCAGAATTAAAATAGGCGTTTTTAGAAAAAAAAAAAAAAAAGGTCCGTGTGATGTGAACAGCATAACTAAAAAATGTAAAATTCATTAAACATCAAATTTGGTGTGGACGAAAAAATCGGTTCCCTTAGCAAACATCAGTTAAAGATTTGCATAAACGCTCTCATTACAAGTGACTAAGTGAGCTTTTAAGTGCTACTCGCTATGTGATGGATTTGAAATTTTGTTGTCATTGCTTAACGAAGAGAAAGAAAAATTAGATAAAATCCCTTTTGAGAAAGTAAAAATGTTTTTTAAAATGAAAACAATAACAAAGACTATATCGGAAATGGTTATCTTCCTTGGTATCTACTGGTAACTTGTGATGGTCAAATAATATAGGGTGTGTATTCCATCTGAGAAATTTTTTTCAGTTTTGCTCAAGTTGATCATCAGCAAAGAAAGTGTGCCTTGAATATTAAGACCATAAGGTCATTTATAATTAAATACATTCCAACACAAATGGCTAAATTTATTCCTCTACATGATAGAATGATTATTATAAAAATAAGTTGGTTGTAATAATTTTTATGACATTCATATTAATTAGCAGTATTATTTGTGATAAGAGCAACCACACGACTTTAAATATCAAAGACGTAATAAACTGTAAAGCTTTAAAGTAGACGATAGACACCTAATCTAATGTAAATCAATTAAGCGAGGTTATCGTACACTTAACTTAGGCTATATTGTACAACACACTGATTTTTTTGAGTCTACAAGCTGTTACATTATATAAAATGAGTAATTAAAATATATAATATATAATATATTTTAATTGGCTATATAAAACTCTCTAATGTAAATATTGTCTTACCACGCATCTTTTTTGGTGAAAGTTTCTTTTGCCGATATTTCTAATTCAGAGCTTCATTCGCTCATTTATTTTTCCTTTAGGCAAGCTAAGAACCGTTTTCTGAACGGTTGGAAGAATTCACAGCACTGCAGGAAGGCAATCAGAGTGCGGTACCGAAGCCTCCCGCCGTCAGAAAAAATAGCCCCGAAGCCTCCCGGACCCTTAAAGGTCCCTCATTACATAGCCCCAAGCCTCCCCAAAGCAGGTAGTCTCCCGGTCGAAAGGCAACAGTTGCTGTTTGGTGTTTAATATTTGATGAAGCATTACATACTTCTAGTGGAAGATGTTACATTTTTTGAGTTTATGGTTACTAACAAAGAAACACGACTCTAGTACCAAAAGAAAAACAGTTCCAGTTTGGTGCTTATAATATATGATGTAAAATTGCACACTTCTAGTGAAAGATGTCACAGTGGTTACTTCTTCCGTGTTTTCTCTCTTGAGTTGCTGGTGTATGAGTTTTGATGGCCTTTCACATGTATCTTCCGTAGCTTTTCTCTTCAGATCACAAAATACTTTCTGAATTTTGTCACTAGGTGGTACCGCGTGGTTATAGTTCTCTTGAATATTCAGAACATCTATTTGTTCAATGGAAAAGGTTTTAATAAAACTTTTGCAACTTTAAACATTGCACGTGCATCGCGCTACCCCACTTTCTAAACACTTCTGGAATCCGAAAGTGTAACCGTTCCGAAGAAGACTTTTCCTTCCTGCCCTACTCGCCGTAATTTCAGTCTCGTCGGAAAACATGTACAGTGTGTCGTCCACTGAAAGAAATCAAGGACAAAATTAGGCATACCCATACTACCACACCTGCTGGCTAATTACACCGGTTTCGCGGGAAGCTAAGTTTACCTGGGTACGGGAGGCTTCGGTCCTGCACCCAAAAATCACACGCTAATTCACATTAATTACACATATTTATCCGCCTGGAAATAAAATAGGGGATTCCCAGCATTTGGCGGCGCGAAAGGTCGGGGTCGATTCATGGCGCCCCGGCTCGATGAGCATCAGTTGACAAAATTTGAGTTTAAGGTGATCTTGGCGCATAACAGCGACTCCGAAGAATAACTGTTAGCTGTGTTTAACTTTATTTGAAATGATGTGCATAGCAAATAAAATACTGATAGTAAATCTTAATTACTTCATATTACCTCGGCATCATTATTTCTTATATGGATAATCAATATTCTGAGCATGATTTTCATCTTATATGGTATTAAGAATTAATGAACTCTTCAGTGGCATCCAGTGTGTAATGAGTTAAGTCGTAAACATAAGGTATATAGCGGTTTTTCTTTATTTTAATACCTGCATTTCTTCGAAAGGTTCTCCTTGCCTTAATAGGCTTCATTTATTGGCGTAGTATGCATGGTAGAAATACATATAAGGCTGAGAAAGAATGCAATATGGATAGTGCTGCAATGGTGACTAGCTTCACCCCAACACTTCATTTAGTTTGGCATTTTCAGATTTATTTAAAGAGATGCCAGTACACTTGTTGCTAGTTTCGGTTTGACATCTGGAGCAGTTAACATTCCATTTGTATAAATGCAACGAAACCTAATACTTTCATAAAATCTCCAAAATGACTGAATTCAATTAAACAGCTGCAGCTATTGCGCCATTAATTTCCTTTTTAAAATTTTAAGAAGCGCGTTTGCATTTGTGGTCAGGGAGTTTGAGATTTTACAAAAGCGTATAGTAAGTATTGTGTTTGTATTGAATTTATAGCAGCTGAAAAACACATTTTTACTTTCTCTATACACACTATGTACATAATGTATAGAGAATGTATTGCACTCCACCAAAAAATTCGATACCAAAATTTCACCGGAAATATATGTTTTAGGGTCCCCAATATCCAAAAAAAGCATTTTCACAAAAAGGTCCGCGTGTGTGTGTGTGTCCGTGTGTCCGTGTGTCAGTGTGTCCGTGTGTCTGTGAACACGATAACTCAAAAACGAAAAGTCGGTAAAATACCAAATTTGGTATTTAATCTTCCAGGGATGCGACACGAAAATTTTGGGAAAAATTCCCCCACCCCCAACTACCCTTTACATGGAACTTTTGTCGAAAATTTTGATTTTCTCAAAAATGGCTCTAACGATTTTGATTAAAATTTCGTATATTAAAAATGTTTTCCTGACAAATGAAATGTATATCTTGAATTTTCTCGGAATAGCCTCTGAAGAGTATCTGGATGAATTTTACTGAATTTTGAATAACTGCTAAACCGTAAGAGATGGTCAAAAACTTACTGCACAAAAAATGTAGAGCACATTAAAACACACAATTTATGTTATATACATTTTTTTCGTGGAGTTCCTCGTTTTTGAGACATTCATTGTTTTTGAATTCTGCTATGAAAGACGTATACTTTTCTCATACAGGAACTTGTCAACTCCTACCCATATAAACAAAGGAGCTTGATTGACATAGAAACCAGCTTTTGACTATCACTTTAACCTACGGTTGTCCCTTATTTCGCTTCTACTTACAAGGAAGCAAGTATTAAGACTATTTCTGCTTATTTTTTCTGATTAGCATAAAGTAAATAGAAGTATAAGCTTTTTAAGAATAATTTGTGGCAGTTATATAGAGAAAGTCATGTGAATGGTATACATCAGATTTTTATATTTCACACACAGCTCCGTTATGAGTTTCAGGTTAATTAACAGTGAGTTAAACAAAGGCAGAAAATGAATACATACTTGCAACGGATTTCATTGTTGTAACTATTTAATGAGTATATTGATTTTATGACTATTCTATGTAGTATAGGAACGGATAAAATGCCCTCTTAATAGTCACTAAATATAAAATAATGAGTACAAACTCAACAACATAAAATTAATAAAATATGGAAAGCCAGTCAGAGTGGAAACGGCGTCTGTGAGTTCGAATGACTGACGATGTACAACATGAGACGGTAAGAAATGAGTATTCAAATGCGGATTAGACGCGTTTTGCAAGTTACTAATGTGAATTAAATTAGTATCGGTGGAATGCCCTATTTTTATACTAACTTGACAATGTTTTCATTTATTTACAATTAGAAACGTTTGCACCCCTATTCCAGTAGCTAGCGCAATGATATTGGAATATAAAACATTCAAATGAAGGTTTGGATGCGAGTCCCTCACCTTCCTTCAGTATTGTGATGAAGTCACCCATCCAAGTTTCACTGGAATGTTTATTTCACAAGTCTATACAGAAAATTCGTACAATCTCAACCAAAATAAATACTGTAATTCCAGTAATGATATCAGTTACTGCCATGCAACAATAGAGTAGTATTTTTATCATAGTTAATACTTCGTACTTTGTGAAATCATTATCGATGTCATGATCCTCGTTACTGCTTTCTGTGATTACACCTTCCTCCCATCTTTCGTCAATTTCTTTTAATCGTAGCTGGACGTTATGATTTTTATTGGGAATCCGAAAAGCTGCTCCTCGTCTTTGTATGTCTGCTTTTCTTGAAAAATTCTACAAACAGAACTGTGTGAGACGCAGTAACTCTTTCTTGTAGTTTCTGGTTTTATTTGAAAAGCTTAGGAGAAAACATATACTTCGGCTCTTCTTTCGTGTGTACATAAACGAAAGCAATCACCTCACGAGTTTGAATATGAAAGAGACATTGTCTCAAAGTTATCTCAACGTCAGTGGACGATAATACTGTACTCAAGGGCAGTCGATTCATAATGTGAAAGGCATTAGTACAAACAGTAGCCGTAAGCTCGTGGGATTCAGAAGAGACAAAGACAGATCCGATATGCCCAATAACTTTTCTGGAGCAAAGTCACTGTTCAAAAACAATTACGAGAGCTATAAGGTCAGAGATTCCTCTCTTTTCTCTTCATTTCTCTCTCTCCTGTCTCTCCATGTGCTTTTCTTTCACTTCCGACTCCATTCATCTCTTTACCCTTTTCCATCGCATTTTTCTCCCTCGGTATTCCTCTTCCTCACTCGTTCCTCTTTATCCTCTCTCTTACCCTTCATTTCTCTCACTCTCACGTTCTACTTTCCTACTAACTCAATGTTTCCGCCTCCATAGCTCCAATCTCCTCTCTTTTATCAGTCCAACCTATGGTGTAGAAAATCATATAAAGTACATGGCCCATAATTCAATGTGCACACAATTTTGAATGCCACCTTATGTTTAATTTTAAGTATTTTTCTGATGGTCAGACACTTATATACCTACGGACAATTACTTTATGTATAACTTAATTGGTCACTGTCGCTACGATAGCGAGTTTAGTTTTAAAATATGATGCATTGGAACATCAGATGGAACTCACATCCTAGAGCTTACACGATCGCTAAAAGCCTCTATGTTATTTCCGTTAACCATATGTTTTGTATTGGAAAGTTAAACAGACTTAAATGTAAAAGAGACAACAGGAGCAGATATTGAATAGCAAACAGTGTAACAGTATGCGCTAGTACTGTCAAAAATGATGTCTTGAATTGTAGAAAAATAAATAAATATTATTGCTGCAAATCTCTTGAAATGTTAAAACGCTTTTGACATACCATTTTTAAAACGTTAAATGCACTATATATGCCGTGTAATACTTTGAACATTGATATTAAAGGTCCATTTTCTGCAGTGCTAATAAAACTAAAACATGAGTAGAAAAAAACTATTGTTACTTGCCCTAGTTATGCAATAATAACTACAATGTTACTCGTGGTAACTGATTAGCACATGAATAAGAATGACTAAAATATGCATAATATAAATATTAATTCTTTCTAAATGCTTAAGAATACATAGGACTTATGTTTATAAACTTCTGATATATTAACGCTTTTCAAAAGTTGAGTAATAAGTTATACCTTCGTATGTTTTATTAGTATCCCGTTAGCACCCCTGTTTTGGGATACAAAGCAAAAACAACGACAAAGGACTTCGTCGTAGACATTTCCTAACCAGGGGCTTTGCTCCATGGTGATATCGAAATTTAATATTATATTTTTAAAATGAGAGAACTAAAGTTTATTAAATACCACTTAATCTCTCTTACTTCGTGGTGAAATTAGCGTAATATAGACAAAGACAAAGGCGGTTGTGTCATTGGAGCTATTTTTTTTTCTCTCTGCTGCTCACATGTAGTAAGTAGAGGAAATAGTGCATTCCAACCAAACATTCTATATTGATCTCCCGGAAGTATAAGTGTACATCGCATGTACATACAAAAACAAAACAAAAAATCAGATGTGTTCCATTCACATGGCTTTCACTACATCTCTGCAACAAATTATTGTTAAGAAGCTTATGCTTCTATTTACTTCATGCTAATCGAGAAAATATTAGCTGAAATTGTCTTATTACTTGCTTCCTTGTAGGTAGAAGCAAAATAAGGAAGTGCCATAGGTTAAAGTGATAGTCAAAAGCTGGTTGCTATGTGACTGAAGCTCCTTTGTTTTTATGGACAGGAGTTGACAAAATCCTGTATGAGAAAAGTATACATTTTTCAAAGTTGAAACCAAAAACAAGGAATATCTAAAAAACTAACAACTCCATGAAAAGAATGTATACTACATTAATTGCGTGTTTTAACATGCTCTACAGTTTTGTGTGGTAAGTTTTTTGTCCATCTCCTACGGTTTAGCAGTTATGCAAAATTCCTTAAAATTGATCCAGAATAAAGTAGTCTTCAGAAGCTATTCCCAGAAAATTCACGACATGTATTTTATTTGTCAGGTAAACATATTTAATATAGGGTATTTTAATTAAAATCGTTAGAGCCATTTTATAGAAAATCAAAATCGTCAAAAAACTTCCATGTAAAGGATAGTTGGGGGCGGGGGGGGGGATTATCTTGAAAATCGCATCCTTGGAAGATACAAAACTTAAATAGCAAGTTTGGTATTCAACGGTCTTTTCGTTTTTGAGCTGTGCTGTCCACAGACACGCACAGACACACTCACACACACAGTCACACACACGCACACACAGACCTTTTTTTGAAAATGCTTTTTTTTTATTCAGGGGGACTCGAAACATGTATTTCCGGTGAAATCTCTGATTCGAATTTTGGGTGGAATACAATACCTTCTCTGTATACTATGTACCTAGTACGTGTAGAGAAAGTAAAAACTGAAAAATTCAAAACGGATATCTCTGTTTTAGGATCTGCTTGTGCTACATACTATTCGTTCATTTAGATAAGGCGTTTTAATTGGTTTAACCGCAAATAATTATACTAAATAAAAAATTTAAATTCATTATATGTTTGTTAAACTAATATAAAATTATATTATTACTTTCTCCATACGCACTATGTACATAGTGTATAAAGAAAGTATTGCACTCCACCAAAAATTCGATACCGAGATTTCACACGAAAAAATATATGTTTTAGGGTCCCCAATATCCAAAAAAAGCATTTTCACAAAAAGGTCCGTGTGTGTGTGTGTGTGTGTGTGTGTGTGTGTGTGTGTGTCCGTGTGTCCGTGTGTCTGTGAACACGATAACTCAAAAACGAAAAGTCGGTAAAATACCAAGCTTGGTATTTAAGTTTAGTATCTTCCAGGGATGCGACACGAAGATTTTGAGAAAAATCCCCCCACCCCCAACTACCCTTTACATGGAACTTTTTTCGAAAATTTTGATTTTCTCAAAAATGGCTCTAACGATTTTGATTAAAATTTCGGATATTAAACACATTTACCTGACAAATGAAATGTATATCTTGAATTTTCTGGGAATAGCCTCTGAAGAGTAGTTTATTCTGGATCAATTTTACTAAATTTTGAATGACTGCTAAACCGTAAGAGATGGACAAAAACTTACTTGACAAAAAATGTAGAGCACTTTAAAACACACAATTTATACATTTTTTTCGTGGAGTTCGTCGTTTTTGTGACATTCCTTAATTTTTGGTTTCTGCTATGAAAAACGTATACTTTTCTCATACAGGAACTTGTCAACTCCTACCCATATAAACAAAGGAGCTTGATTGACATAGAAACCAGCTTTTGACTATCACTTTAACCTACGGTTGTCCCTTATTTCGCTTATGCTCACAAGGAAGCGAATAATAAGACTATTTCTGCTAATTTTTTCTGATTAGCATAAAGTAAATAGAAGTATAAGCTTTTTAAGAATTATTTGTTGCAGGGATATGGAGAAAGTCATGTGAATGGTACACATCAGATTTTTTTTATGTTAACGACCCCAAGTTGCCAGGATCATATCAGCACTGTCGATGTGCTGTAATTTCGTCTCCCAGAATTTCTATTATATGGCAGTAAATCTACTGACATAGGGCTGTTTTTTTAAGCACACTTAAAAACCGTGAATCGGGAGGGTTTGCACCCGCGACCTAGAAATTGGTATGCCGTGCCTAAACAACTAAGCTACCCAGACCGATTAAATTAATAGGATTAAAACACACACACACACACACACGCGCACGCGCACGCGCTTGTTCTTATTATGCCTTACACATATTTTAGAGGCTTTCTTGAGAATCTTTCTTGAGAACCATTTATCGCATTTGTTTTAGTAACAAAGCCACAAAATGGTAATAGCAATAGCAATGATGGCGAAGTTGATCTCCAACATAAAAAATCTGGTGTGTACCATTCACATGACTTTCTCTTTATCTCTGCAACAAATAATTCATAAAAAGCTTATACTTCTATTTACTTTATGCTAATCAGAAAAAAAAAAGAATAGCAGAAACAGTCTAATTACCCGCTTCCTTGTAAGTAGAAGCGAAATAAAGGACAACCGTAGGTTAAAGTGATAGTCAAAAGCTGGTTGCTATGTCAATGAAGTTTCTTTGTTTATATGGATAGGAGTTGATAAGTTCCTGTATGAGAAAAGTATGTTTTTCATAGCAGAAACCAAAAATAAGGAATGTCTAAAAAACGACGAACTCCACGAACAAAATGTATATAACATAAATTTTTGTTTTAATGTGCTCTACATTTTTTGTGTAGTAAGGTTTTGTCCATCTCTTACGGTTTAGCAGTTATTCAAAATTTAGTAAAATTCATCCAGAATAAACTACTCTTCAGAGGCTATTCCCAGAAAGTTCAAGATATACATTTTATTTGTCAGGTAAAAATGTTTAATATACGAAATTTTAATCAAAATCGTTAGAGCCATTTTTGAGAAAATCAAAATTTCCAAAAAAGTTCCATGTAAAGGGTAGTTGGGGGTGGGGGGATTTTTCTCAAAATCTTCGTGTCGCATCCCTGGAAGATACTAAACTTAAGTACCAAGTTTGGTATTTTAACGACTTTTCGTTTTTGAGTTAGCGTGTTCACAGACACACGGACACACGGACACATACACACACACGGACGTTTTTGTGAAAATGCTTTTTTTGGATATTGGGGACCCTAAAACATATATTTCCGGTGAAATCTCGGTATCGAATTTTTGGGTGGAGTGCAATACTTTCTCTATACACTATGTACATAGTGCGTATGGAGAAAGTAAAAAAATTTTAATACATGTTATATTGGACTTACCTTTCAATAAGCACAAGCATCGTCAAAGGAATTGAACAAATATTTAAGGAATACTCTATACAGCGATATATAAAGAATATATATAAATTTATTATTATTGTCGCTTGAATTAAATCTATTAAATCTTCCTTTTTACTATCACTTGTATCGCATTTAACCATTAGTTTACAAAACCTATAAAGTCACAAAACAAGCAGACGCACGAATATATGTTTAGCTAAATGAAGAAATCGCTGATAAACTTAGAGCATAGAAACTAACAGATATTAGCACTTACGAATATTATAGCTAAAAATATGCACTTACACAGCAATAATCCGAAAAAAATAATAAACGTTCCTTTCAAAGCCAGAGGACTTCAGGTTAAACAACCGCCTGTTTTACAACTGTCACCTCTTTTTCACTTCTAAGAAATTAGAACAGATGACGCAGTGCAAGCGTAAACATCCGAGCTGAGGCAGCTAGCAATATTTCTGTTGAAAAATGTAGTGATAGAATGTGAAGTATTTATTTTGCCCACGGTAATGTAAAGAAATGAGTAAGTAATCAGTGAGCATGTAACCGGAAAAAGTAAATGGAGTTTTTGTTCCTATTACGAATCCGTTAAAAAATTTCGCAGTTGGCAAGAGTGACAGTGCCTGATAAAGGAGGCAGCGGCCTGTCGGGAGATCGTTTTGCCGCGTTTATTTTGAGATTTCGTCTAAACGTGATAGTTTAACGCTTGAATGGCATTAGCAGATTAACTAAGGTAAGAAGGACTTTTAATTATTTAGGGTTATATTTCGTGACTCTAGGAAGATACGATACCTTGGTTAAAGTACTTGTATATATTTCCATACGTTTTTTTGTTATATTGTTTATAAACTCTTAAAACTTGGACGTTTAAGTAAAGTAAAGTTTAGGAATTGGTTAATACTATTATTTTCGTTGGAAATTTTTTATCGAAGTTCTAATTTATAACCAAGTGTTACTCGCTTATTTAAGTACAGGTTATGGACAAAATGTGTGCAAGATTGATAAAAGGTTTATGCCACACCACCAAGTTTTTCTGCTACGTTGTAAAATAATGTGACTTTAGAATTTCTTCTCGAATGCCTGCTTTAAGTGATATACGTTTTATTAAACCTTATTTTTCCAATTCAAAATATTTCACCAGGTTTTATTTTATTCACTATAAAACATTAATCCTACCTAAATTGATCCTTCTGAAATTATGTAAAGCTAAGCGGGAATGTCTGATTAGAAAAGTTCAGCAAATGTTTTAGAAGCAGCCTTTCATCCGAGTACAAAGCTTTTACTGCTGTACATTTCGGCATTTTCTTTAACAAATCAACTGGTAAACACTTTAATTTTAGTAATAGGCCATAGTTAATTCGAGATCGGTTTGGCATATATTATAAATTCCGATATCATATTTAATAGGTATTGAAAATGATTTTACTTAGCTGTAAAGATTCTAGAGAATATTTAAATGATTTACAAAGTGTTATAGTAATAACTAAAAGGGAACTACTGAAAGATATGTCCAAATAAAATTTGTTTTTGATAAAATTTATGAACCTCTGTTTATCGACGAAATATTGATAAAATAATTTATACTTTTTTCGGGCTCTACTTATTTTGATTTCATATTTCCAAAAAAAATTGAGAAAACTTATGTAAATTTAACCTCTCTAGTCCGGTGTACAATGCACATAGAATAGAGAAGGTATTCTAGGTACTCCACTCAAACATTCGATATCGAGATATCACTGGAAGTACATGTTTTGAGACCCCTGAAGCAAAAAAAAAAAAAAAAACATTTTTAGAAACACGTCCCTATATGTCTGAAGTTATTTGTTTTGTGTGTGTGTGTGTGTGTGTGTGTGTGAGCAGCATTGCTCAAAAAATAAAAAGGTATTCATGTACAGTATCTTCCAAGGATGACACAAAGATTTTCAAGAAAATTCCCCCATCACCAACTACCTTTTACATGGAACATTTTCCGAAAGTTTTGATTTTCTCAAAAATAACTTTAAAGATTTGTATTAAAATGTCACATGTTTTAAGATATTTTCATGTAAAACGAAATGTTTATCTTAATATTTCTGGGAACAGCCTTTGAAGACCTCTTCATTCTGAATGATCTTTGTATAGTTTTTGTGTAACTGGTATACCGTAAGAGATAGAAAAACTTATCACACAAAATTTGTCATATACTTTTTTTTATAGAATTAACCATTTTCGAAATATTCCGAGTTATTGGTTTCAGTTTTAAGGTACTTTTCTCAAATGGGAGACATCTTTCTTTTCATCTATCTTTTCTTTGCTCCTTTAAGCAAAGGTAACTAAATTTCAATTGTTTCACTTAGCGACCGGCATTTAACAGGCAGGTCAGACTATCGCTTTAGCATAGTGTATTCCCTTATGTCCCTACTGTTCACAAAGAAGCAAGTAATAAGACAAATTCTGGTAATGTTTATCTTGATTATTATGATGTAAATAAAGGAATAACCTTTTGTAAGGAAAGTTTGTGTAACAGCTGGAGCAAATCATGTGAATGAAACGCATCAGGTTTTTTTATAATACATCCAGATACTCTTTACGCAAACAATATATTTCTAACCTAAATTCTAGTTAGTTCTAAGGGAAAACTACTAGGAAAGAAGCAGTATTTTATTAGCAAGTTCTTTCTTAATTTTGCAGCTGAAAAAAGTTAGTATCGGCTAATATTTTACCATGGTTAACATTGGAAAACATTCAACAAATTTAAGCATGACCTACAACCTACCTACTTAATTTGCAAAACATCACTAAAGTAGTTTATATCTCAAACAGTTGAATAACTTTCTTCATGCTCAACAGAATAAAGACAAATTATAGCATAGTTCTTCCGTCGGAAAGAAATGTCTGTTTTGTTTATAATTATGCAAAACAAACTGAAGAATAGAAAATCATTGTATATATTTTGAGTCCTTTGCTGGCTGCGTTTGTGCATTTAGTGTTTTATTTAATATCAACACACATTAAAAGCCAAGTACAATAATTATAAATATATTTGTTATAACTTAATAGCTTCCTTTATTGTAAGGTGCCTCAAAAACAAAGTTAACAAACACATACTGTATATATTGTCACGAAAAAAGCATTTCCTACAGAGAACATTTTATTGTAACCAAGCTAACAGTTACACACTACAGAAATACTTAAAATAAGCCGTAAAGGCAATGAAAAGCTGAGATTCTCCACCATCAAGTAAGTACATTCAGAGGAAACAGCCGAAACACTGTTTCGTAACCAACAAGTGTGAGAACTGAACTTGGGAAGTCTTCGCCTGAAGGTGAGCAAACTAACGCTGCAAAACGCCAATGATATGGACAAACTTCACATTTTTTGATAATATCTTAGTTATATCGATATAATCACACGGTTATTCAATACTGTCTAGTTACACTTCAACAATAAATAATTACATTTCTCCCAAACAAACGAAATTAATACGTTACGTATTTTACATAATTGTGAACCATCCGAAGCAATGCATTATATTAGAGGAAGTGTGCCATATTTCGTCCCCCATTTGTTTTTTCGCAAGTGATAATTACATGTTGAGGTTAGGGGCACAAAACAAGAACGTGCTGCTACTATAACTCTCCCACGAATCACAACAGAAATACAAATTACGTATCTATGAAATAAATATAAACAAAATATAAAAAGATAAAAATCAACACTTTTATCATTTTCATAAATACGTTCTTAATTTCGTCCCCCTGTGAAGAAGTATGTGAAATGGAAGAATACTACTACTGAAATGTCTAAAACCTGATATACTTTATTTACATGCATATAATACAGTATATTATGTTTTAAATGTTCCTTCTTCATTAAGAATTTTCATAAATGAACTACTCCAAACAAATATCACACACAATTTTTTTTATATTTGGTGATGTGGAGCACTTTTCGTAACACCACTGAAAACATTGTAAGCACCTGAGCCATTTCTCCCCTTGTCTGTCCACTGAAAATGAACTATGGCATAGGGAACACTCAACATCATCATTATCATCATCATCATCATCATCGTTGTTGTCGTCAGTGGACACACAGACTATTTCGGTGTCTGTCTGTCAAAGATTCCACCAGACGTTTTAAATGCTTTCTCCGTTTACTCGAAGATTCTTGATTTTTGGAAAAAAGAGCAATTCGCCTGTCTTCCTGAAGCTTTCTTTTGGCTCCCTTCACTCGGTTGTTCCCGAAAGGAGATGCTCTTTCTTTCTTCTTTTTTCTCTCCTCGGCGTCCATTACCTGCCATTTGTGTACGTCAGCGTCAATTATTGAGCAGTGAGAAACTTGGGCACGCACTTCTGAAGATCTGGGGGCGTTTTCCTTTCCCAACATGGGAGAGGAGATAATAGTGTAACACAGTGAGTCAATATCAGTGCTGAGCAAACGATTTTGGGAAGCTTAGTGAAGTCAACAGCCGAGACATCTATGATCGAGTACAGCTATTGCTCCTTTTGGAGGAAACATCACATAATCAAAAAGTAAGGCGGAACATAGACATCCCTAAAATATTTATTAATGCTAGAAGTTTCCTGGAAAAACAAAATTTGGCTTCTCGAGGTTGTAATGATACAAAAATGCTATTAATTGGGGCTACAATGACAAACTGTTGGAAGTGTTCTGCACAGTATGATTGTTATTTAGGGCGCAGCAAACTCTATCTTGAACCAAATTTCTAATCTAATGTGCAATGGGAATGAAACGCTTATTACGTACAATTGGTCAAAGCATAGAAAATTGCTATTTATAGCAACACGTTGCTGGAATCATTAGACATCCATAGAGAATCAACATTTATAAGTCGCTCCCTTGCTTTGGGCTCTACACTTATTTAAAGACCGTACAATATACCAAGTATACTATTTTATAATAACAACGTCTTTCTCTAAACTACATTTACAAACTTTCAAAATGCTCCACGTCTCAGTTTTTGCTTAATTACAAGTAACATTTTCCAGACACTGTTATTGTAATATTATAGGCTACAAAATTATCCTAACACCAATAGAAATTTAAAAACACACGCACACAAATATATTTTTAATGCAAAATGATTAATTTTAGACATTGAAATTTCTCACCAATTATAAACATTTGTCACAATTTAGTAATCAAAGTTATATAAATATCATCAAGAAAGTTCTTTGTATGTAATTCAAAGCTCTGATTTAAAAAATTACAATAAATTTTCTCAAATTTGGAGTTGCGTGGAACATTTTGTTTATGCAAATATTTACATACTTTAATTTTTGAAATATTTTTATTTTCCAATGTAATTTATACAATATGAATTTAATTTGGTATTCGTATGAACATAACAGCGATGCAATCACTGTAAAGGTTTCATTAAAATCTATACATTATAGAAACATTTTTCACTCCCAAACTGCAAATGAGACCTCTTTATAACTATAAAACAGAAAATTGTGTATGACCATTGTTAACGAAACTTGATATCTGGCACTTCTTTTCAAAATTTGGCAGCAATAAAAGTTGATTGCATAAACGTTTAACAGTGCGGGAAAAAATTGAATGTAGTTCAAACATTACTCAAATTCGCACATCCGGAAGCCTATTTTTCATGTTATATCCTTATAATAAACTATTTTTATGTTAAAGTAGCAGTCAAATACCGTAATATAAATTAATTTTAATCCGCTTTAATGGTTATGCAGCTCCTTTTTTCTTAATATATTCAAAGCGCGTTAAACTTTTGAATACATCTTTGCAGTTTCCTCTTCCCTACGTCTGTTCAAACGATGGAATTACTTGCCAAGATTGGTAAACACTGTGTGCAGGAATATAAATAATATTTGTAAACTGTTTATCTCTACGTTAAATCACAATAAATGAACTGAGTCAAATATTTAATGCCTTTATGACAATTTTGTAAGATTGCATATTTATTTTTCTCGTAAACTCATTCAACAAAGTATTTACCTCACCTGGAGGTCCAGGGTTCGATTCTCGGCTGGGGCGGGGAAGTTTTCTTTAACCAGAATTATTCCCTATCCCCTACAGAGTCTGGAAGTATGAATGTGAGAGCGAATGTGTATGTGTTTAGTAATATAAAGTTTAACCTAATGTTCTGAACCTACAGTTTCACAAGTCAAAGCCCCCGATAGGACCATTGATGTTAAAGGGTGCTATACTAATGAAAACAAAAAAAAAATCTGATGTGTTCCATTCACATGACTTTCTCTACATCTCTGAACAAATTATTGTTAAATGCTTCTATTTACTTCATTCTAATCCAGAAAAAATTAGCAGAACTATAGTCAAAAGATGATTGCTATGTGACTGATGTTTCTTTGTTTGTAAGGATAGGAGTTGACAAATGCCTGTATCAGGAAAGCATGTTTTTCAAAGCTGAAACTAAAAGCAAGGAATACCTCAAAAACAACAAACTCCACGAAGAAAATGTATATGGCATAAATTGTGTGTTTTAACATGCTCTACGGTTTTTGTACAGCAAGCTTTTGTCAATCTCTTACTGTTTAGCAGTTATGGAAAATTCCGTAAAATTCATCCATAATAAAGTAGCCTTCAGAAACTATTCCCAGAAAATTCAAGATATACATTTTATTTGTCAGGTAAATATCTTAAATATTCCATATTTTAATAAAAATCGTTAGAGACATTTCTGATAAAACCAAAATTTTAGAAAAAAGTTCCATGTAAAGGGTAGTTAGGGGTTGGGGGATTTTCTTGAAAACACGCACCAACGGACACACACAGACAGACAGACAGACAGACAGACAGACACACACTTGGACATTTTTCTAAAAATGCTTTTTTTGGATACAGGAACTCTCAAAACATGTATTTCCGGTGAAATCTCGATATCGAATTTTTGGGTGCTTTACAATACCTTCTGTATACACTATGTACATAGTACCTATGCAGAGAAAGTTAAAAGGATTCACTTTCACCGGTGTATTGTACAAGCCCATGAGCCAATAAAATTGTTTTTCTGGCTCACGATCCCATTATTGTTTTCTTACCAGGGAACATATTTCCCTCTCTCATAATTCTGGAACGACATTTGTTATGAAGTTTCTCCAGGGTACATGGTCCTCGAAGAGGATAACTTGAGCAAACTGTAGTACCGGTCAATCACCGAGGCCGGTGATCGGTGTGCTATTTGTCATCATACGCCATCTCTCGATTATATGAGCCCAGCATTAAAATTGTATAACCCTTATTACTCAAACATAGCCATTTAACTACTCACACGGTGCTTGATGATTCTCACTGCTTGCCGGAACAAGTCTGCCAGTTACAATACCTAATGGCAACACTACATAATCAGGAGTTGCCAATGTAACATGCCACTAAATTATGTAGCGGTTATAATTTTGAAGTTTAAAGCTTTATTTTCCAATACAGGTATAGTAAATAGCTACTGAAATCTAGCTCCTGTTTCTCTTATTGACAAATTAAATAATTAACACATTATAAAGTTTTTAACATACCTACAACAATTTTAAGAAAAAACATTATTTTTTAATATCCGTGTGTAAAAATATTGGTGAGATATTTTCGACCTTTCAGCAAGAAGATCGATTCCTTTCCCCTCCCCGTTAACAAGAACCTTGATTCACGCACTGATTTTTACTGTCAACATACAATCCAATAAACGCGTCACTGCTAGTCGCATTACGTTACGATGGGGGATCTTCAAGAAAGATATCTAAAGAAAAAGAGTATTTCAAGAGAGAGAAAAAAATAACTATAAACGCAACTATTTCGAAGGGCTTGATCATACACGTTCTATCATATTCAGGGAAGAAGTAAGTTTCACCCCTACCACTGAGAATACAAGGGAGAAAATAGTTCAGGGCATAATGAGCACTCGCTCGTTTACGTTTTATGGTGATTAAGTTGAATTATGGTGATGCTGGAAAGCTTTAAAATAAAATAAGGGTGCGGAGAAATTCAGAGTATTCACACAAATTACTGAAAGCTTTGACATTGTTACTGCGGTGACTATCTTGCCATGTCACTCACCTGGAAAGTGCTGATGAACTTTGTGAAAAGGACACATCTTGGTTTACCAATCTGCCGGAGTACGTGCAGCAACGTTGGAGGAAAGTGCAGAAGAGCCACTTTTGACCTACTTTTTTAAATAATTACAGCTGTCCTCTTATCAGCATAAACAAATCGGACTATGGTATGAGGTCAGCACCGTCAACGTGATATTACTCTGCCTCCAATATCAGCTGTTCAATCTAATATCACTTTGTCCCTTATAATAAAATATAGTTTACATAAAATGACTATCGGCTAGCCCACATTTTAAGATTATTTTAAATAGAAATGTATAAAATTATTGTCAGTAAAAACCGTGGATAATGTTTTAAAAGCTTTCAACGTTCCTCATATGGAAGCTTCTTTGCCGTTATTTGATTGAAAACTGACCAGAGCAGGTCGGAATTTAGTATTTTTTTATACTTATGTTACGTGTTATGAAATATATCTGCTGCGAAAAATGTTATTTTTGAATTGCATATTTACACAAATGAACTGAAAATTTTAATTCCGATAAGAAGGGCGACAATATTTGTATAGTACGAAAAAGATTAAAAATAAAACCATTACTTAATATGCAAATTAGTGAGCACCAATTCAATGCTAAACAACAGGTTTCGGGTTTAATATGTGTTATTCAGCTTCTTAGGGAAGGAGGATAGAATTTTAATTCCCTTTACAGAAGTGTACCACCAAATAGTCAAAGGCGCGCGCGCGCGCGCGCGTGTGTGTGTGTATGTGTGTGTGTGTGTTTCCTAAACTCAAACAGATTACATTTTACCAACCTTGTCCCACACATGGCCTGTGTGAAGTTATTACAACTGATTGATGTAATAGTTGGTTAAACTATGAAGCTCGTAGTTAAGACGTTGTACGTCTCTGTTGAGGTATATCATCTCAGTATGAATTTGAGATCTCCTTGTAGTGAGTCAGTTGTGAAAGTGTATGTGTTAAAATTGCCATGGTAGCTCAATTGGTTAGAGAATCAAACGAAACCGAAGGATGCGTGGTTTATATCTCGGGTATGTCGTTGCATTTTCAGTTTGATTCTACTTTTCCAAACTTTTACTACACAAAAGCTATGCTGTGAAAAACAATAAATAACATCCTTTCACTATTGAAAAGCTCTGACAATTTAATGTTTCCAAAATTTCCTTGTTTTTATTAATATCACAAAATTTCAATTTTGTTTCGTTAAATATGAATGATAGCTGACAATAAATTGGTATGTGCCCTCAATAAACGTTCTTAGTCAGTTAATTGATACATTTAAAATATTTGATGAACGGTCAAAAACTGAAAAGAAATTAGTTATTTTCAGAATAAGGTTTTAGCTGCTACTTTAATTGGAGGGAATATCAGAGGCTACTTTTCGTACTTCATTACAAATAAAGAAGATCTTTAATCACTTCTAACCCAAAAGGGGCAAATGGGAAAACTTAGAATATTTTAAAATTGAGTTTTTAATGGTGTTTTATACCGCGTATATCACATTTCCCTCATGTTTTATTGAAATTTAACAAGCAGTATTTTGGTATGTTTTTGTAGTCTGTAAATCCACAAAACTGATAGCTATAGTTGTATTCAATCCTTATTTTAACCCCTAAAATACAAATAAATGTTATTTGATCTACGCTTAATATACGCCGCAAAGAAAATTCTTATAAAGTTCTTTTGCATTCTAAAACTACATCCACCGTATTTTCAACCCCTTATGAAGAAATCCAAAGAACCATATGGACAAAATATTGCGCAATTATAAAATAGGAGCTGGTAAAAATCATGGGTTAAGATAGAACTTCCAAAAACGGCTTTATACTTTTTACTTTTTCTACATATGCGCAGGTTGGAGTCATAACTCACATGATCCAAAAAATTCAAAATGGAGTTTCGACTCGATTTTCTGCGTAGAATACGATTCCAGAGAGAGCTTGTTTCATTTCTCACTTGATCTCTGCTAAAATAGACGACAAACTTCCCGGTTCGTATCCAAAGTCTTATGATCCCTTGGATCTTGTGAATTTTGTTCCATCGCTTTGTCGACCAATCAGCGAACGGTAGTTCCGTCACTTCTCTGCACTCTTCGCCGTTCAATCCTCGGCACTTAGGTTCATCAAATACTGCGTTCTACGTGCGCATAAATATCATAGAGTTTAGTGTTAAATTTAAGAAATTTTCATTCATAATAATTATATAGTAATGGAAGAAAATGTATCATCCATCGGAGAAAGGGAACGACCACGGAAAGTATAGTTGCTCCAGAAATATGGAAAAGAGACCGAGTGGAATTAGCACGGTTAGAATTGTTTTTCTCCCAATTGTACATGGGACCGGATATTAATAATTTAAAGCAAACCAGGGTGTGGTTTTTTGGTATCTGTTAACCTTATACCTAATCTTTGTAACATTCTGCTATACATTCCACGAATGTGTATTAAGATTTTTTTTACAATAATTACTAACAATGCGGTACCATCTGTAGTCTAATAATGTATTATTTTAAGCGCATCTTATATCGACTAACATGAGGCCATCGCTTTTAATCACATTTAAAAGCGATCGGTGCCCACCTCAGTAGTGTGGTGGTAGCGTGTCTGCTGCACAATCAAGAAGTCGCGACTTCGAATCTCACATAGGGTGAGTTACCCAGATAAGGTTTTTCCGGAGTTTTCGCTTATCCTAAGAAGACGAATTTGGAGTACTGGAAGCTCCATAAACCCCTTATCGATCAATTAATCAGCATTTCACCGATTTCATTCATCGTTCGATATGACCTACCAGGTTAAAGGTCTTCTTCTTATACACCTCAAGGATTAGGCGTTTCCACGTGTACCATTTTCGAATTTTTAAAGATAATTAAATAAACAAATAAATAAATCCACTGGGTTGGGCCGGGTTTGAATCTACGTCCTTGGAATCAGAAGTCCAGAACCTAACTAACTGAACCACCCAGATAGACATCATAACAAATGTGAAGTCATTCGAATTAACCTTCTCCTCCTACTCCAGCTGCTGCTGTTGAGGGAGATCTGAAGTAGTTTAAACCTAAGAATCCGGGCCCTGTTTGTTGCACAAGTTTAGCGTAGATAAAGTCAATATAGTAAACCAGTGGTTGTAACTTTCACGCTATCCATGAAACGTGTCACAGCTGGATTCATCGTTCCTAGAAGATCACTGAAAGTACATCCTGTAAGAATCAACGCAGCATTCTTTCGGCTCTTGTGACAGACATTGTATATGCTGAGCAAAAAAATGGTGGAGATTTGTTGGGTCTGCAGTTATTCGAGTTATTAATGAAACTGATTTACCGGTAATGAATCCAGCTGTGATGCGTCTCAGGAATAAGGTGTGGGCATTTACAAGGCTGACGAAAACTTCTAAAAAAACAGATAGTGTCTGGAAGCTGTTAAACATTTAATTTAAGAGTTTTCTGCTATTCTGTTCAATTACAATAAACACTCTTGAACTAATTTAATGTCTGTAATGTTTTAATGTTCCTGTTTTATAGGTATAAATGTTCAGAATTGCCGAACTACCAAAATACCAACATGAAGAAGGTACATTTCAGTGTATAAAACTTAAAATGAACGATGTAAAAGATTTTCATCGTATCTTTTTTTATAAAAAACGGAAAAGGAATGTAAAAACCAATTCATACTAAAACACATGGAAACTCATCATGTCTGTAGACGTAGACCAAGGAAGGACAAAGGACAGAAGCAGAAGTCGCAACTGTTAAGATCGACGAAATACTTCCTTCGAAACACACTGAAACACAGGATTGCAGTATGCATGAACACATTCCTAAACGTATTGAAAGTTTTGAGGTTCAGAGTAAATAATATAACTAAGCAGTTTCATGAACTCTTTAATAAGACAGAAGAGGGGGTTTTACAAGAGCAAGAGAATATGAGTCCAAGAAAAGCTGTGTAATAGTATTTATCAATACCCTGATCTGTGTAGAAACACACTTCTGCCGAGAAAGATCAGAGAGGAGGTATTTTCCTACAAATATGAATACTAAAATGGCATGGAGAAAACCCGGAAGAACCAGTAAAACTATCCTTTTCAGAACATTTTCAACAGGAGATATATATAATTTAGGCTTTGGTACAGCTAGGACTGATGTATGTTCTACGTGTTTAAAACTAACTGAGCAATTAGAACATGAAACATACCTTTCAAAAATATCTGATTTAACGATTGAAAAGAGAGTTCATCAGTTAAGGTATAAGGAGTTCTTTAAAGCACTAAAAGAGAAAGATGTAGATCTTTTAATTCTTTCTTATGATTGTGAGAAAAATCTTCCAGTACCCAAAGAACCTGATCAGTCGTGCTAGTACAACAAGCAAATATTTGTACAAAACTTTACCGTTGTTCAAGGACGAAGTATATCTCAACTAAACCCATCCACAGTTACTTCCTACTTCTGGAGAGAAAATTGATTCAATAGAGATTCTAATAGAACTATTTCTTGTATATTTGATATTTTGAATTCCCTTGATCAGACACAGTACAAAAAAATCTGGCTGTGTCGGGCGAATGTGCTTCACAAAATAAATATTCAACTATAGCGATGTGTATGTTTTGGCTATCTGAAAAATGTCCAGAAAATATAAAAGAAACTAAATGTTTCTTCCATCACATTCCCCCAGATTCCGTATTCGGTAATATTGAAAAGAAAAGGAAAATGGAATCTATTGGAGAACCATAGAGAACATGACATAATTTCAACCGCAGGCAAATTGAATTAGCTGGAAGAGACACCAACGTTTTTGACTTCAGAAGAGGTGTGAAAAATGTATTACGAAGTGCAAGATCATGGCATTTTCAAATTTCCAAATGTAAACGCGTTTACATAAAGCGCGGAATAGGAAACAAATGACATACAAAATGATACTGGAATGTTTAAAACTTGACTTAAATCTGGAACCACTATAAAATATATTTATCCTGAATTCATTCCAGTAAAGAATAGCCTCCTCTTAGGAAAGGTTAGGGATGTTGAAACACTTCTGAAAACGCACAGTGGAAAAAACTGGAGGATATTTGAGGAACTGATGTTTTATGTGCATGCGGCTGATGGTGCTGACTACACTGAGCCAAAAGTTGTGTGAAGTGATGCCAAAAAAACTGATCTTCTGATATAAAGAACACTCCAAAATGTTTCAAGTATTTTTAATTTATCGGATAACAGTTCTTTTGTATTTAAATAATGAATATCTTATATTTTGTATTCTAAAATCGTTTTTTTTTTCTTGAAGATTAAACTGTATTGTGTTTACATATAATCAGTGAAGCAAGCTCCAATAGAAGTTGCTTCCTAACACGTTTAATTAACTAATTAACTAATAAGTAATTAATATCTGTGGTCAGCTATCACCTTTGTTGGTATATTTCAAGTGTTATTTATTATCTCATATGTTTATCATCTAAGCTCATTTGTTCCTGATTGGTCATTTTCTAAATTCATATGCTTCAAATGGGTACCTTTCAAAACTCTCATGAGGTTAGAGTGAAAACTTACACCATGCATTATATGAAGTCTAGTAACTTTAATTATTTTATAAATAAACATATTTGAAAATGTATTTCATAATATTTAGATGTCTTTGCTCATAATAATAGTTTTGGATCATGTGAGTAATGACTTAACCCACTCATATGTAGTACATGGTACATGGGTAGAGAAGATATTGCACTCAATCCAAAAATTCAGTACTGAGATTTCACCGGAAATACACGTTTGTTGGTACTCTGTATAAAAAAGCACTTTTAGAAAAAGTCCGCGCGCATATGTGTGTCTATGGACACAATAATTCAACAACGAAAATTCGGTAAAATACCAAACTTAAAATATTAGTTTAGCATCTTCCAATGATGCGAAGATTTTGAAAGAAACTCCCCCAACCCAAACTACCCTTTACTTGAAAAAAAATTTCCAATTTTTTTATTTTTTCAAAAATTGCTGTAACAATTTTGATTCATGTACCACGTATTAAAGATTTACGTAAGACATTGAATGTATATATTGAATTTTCTGTGAATAAACTCTGAAGGCCTCTGCATTCTGGATGAATTTTGTTGAGTTTTGCTTAAATGAGATAGGCAGCAATTTACTGCACAAAAATGTAGGTCTCCTTAAAACACAATTTATGTCATATGTATTACAAAATGGAAGATTTTTAATAACTTCTAACCCAAAAAGGGTAATAGGAAAGCTTAAAATATTTTAAAATTGAGTTTTTAAGGGCTGTACCTATATTGTGTGTCACATTTCCCTCGTGTTTTACTGAAATTTAACACACAGTATTTTGATATGATTTAGTATTTTGTAAATCCACAAGAATGATAATCTATCCTTACATTAAATCTTTATTTTAACCCCTAAAATACAAATAAATGTTACTTTATCTATCTGGATCTTAGTATAGGGGGCAAAGAAACTTATTATACGATTCCTTGCCATTCGAAAACCAAATTCACTATACTTTCAACCCCTTATGTAGAAATCCGCAGTGTTAAAACCATTTGGACAAAACAATCTGCAATTATAAAATAGGAGTTGGTAAAAATCATGGGTTAAGCTACAACTTCCAAAAACTGCTTTATACTTTTTACTTTTCAATGGTACATAGGTAGAGAAGGTATTGCACTCCACCAAGAATTCGATACCGAGATTTCATCGGAAATACATGTTTTGGGGTCCTCTGTATAAAAAAGCATTTTTAGAAAAAGATCCGTGTTTGTGTAACCGTGCGATTGCGCGCGCGTGTGTGTTTATGAACACAGTAATTCAAAACCTTGGTGATTAAGTTTGGTATCTTCCAAGGATGTGACACGAAGACTTTGAGGAAAATCCCTCCACCCCAAAGTACACTAAGATCTTGAAGAATATTCCCCCTACCCAAAATTATCATTTACATGGAAAAAAATGTGAAGACTTTGATTTTCTCAAAAATGGATCTGACGACTTTGATTAAAATACCTTATATCAAAGATATTTACATGACAAATGAAATATATATCTTTTCTGGAAATAACCATTGAAGACCTCTTTATTCTGATTTAATTTCGCTGAATTGTGCATAGCTGGTAAACTGTAAGAGACAGACTTAACCTTGCAACTCAAAAAGTGTATATCTCGTTAAAACGCACAGAATATTGTCATACAACTTTTTTTCGTGGAGTTGGCCATTTCGAGATATTCTTTGTTATTGGTTTCAGCTGTAAAATACTTTTAACTTTTTCCTACGGGACTTTGCAAACTCCCGGTCATGCATAGAAATGGTTTTCAACTACATGACTACCAGCTTGACTATCGCTTTAGCTTAGTGTATTCCCTTATTTCCATTCTACTTACAAGGAAGCAAGTAATAAGACGGTTTCTGCTAATGTTATCTTGATTACCATAAAGCACTGTTTTTGTCATATACGAGTATATTTCTTGCGTGGAGTCAACTATTTCCGAAATACTCCTTTTTATTGTTTTCAGTTTTAAATTATCTTTAACTTTTTTCATACTGGAATTTGTAAGCTCTTGGCCATGCGAAGGAACGGATTTCAACCACATATACCAGCTTTTAAAATATTTGGCTACTGCTTTAGCCTAGCATATTTCCTTATTTCCCTTTTACTTTCAAGGGAGCAAATAATAAGTACAATTTCTGTTAATATGTTGATGTAGCAAAAGGAATGTGAATGGAACACATATTTTAATTATTGGTCACAAATCACATACTTGACATATGTTTGATACATTAATACTCTTCCAAAATACAAATTCTTAGTCGGTTTAGAATTTCTCAAAGGCGATCATTTTTACATCAGTTGCATAATATCAGCTAAAAATATTAATTACCGGATGAGGAATGGTACAAATTCAAACACCACCTACTACTATACACACCTTATTTATCACTTAGTTATCCAACGTAATACACCACATCACACTTCAATCATTGTTGTCACACATTGAACACAACACAATGATACGTCGAGTTTCAGTACTGCAACTGAACCACCCAGTACAATTCACGCTATCCATGTTAGTCAGCTCCATAACTGTTGAATTTATTTGCAATCTTCAGCTGTTCACGAGACTTTAGTTAGCCCGCTATATTGGTGCCGTGTACGGATGCTTTGGAAGAAGAAACTACTCGAAATTGCTCAAAAGAATTCTCAGGAGTTGTAATTATTTAAGCTACGTGAAAGCAAAACATAATGGATTATCAGGCGTCTATTGTGTTTGTTACTCGCGATTTCTGATGAACCGATCGAAACAATAGCTGCGTGAGGTGCACTCCACGACCCCTATGTAGCTTCGCGCCGCGGTTATAACTACAATAATAATATCTATACCAATAAATTTATTTGGAAAATTTAATAGAAAAGCACGTTTTGCATACAACCTACACACATAGAAAAACTTTAGAAAAGTGTCAGTCTGCGTTGCATGAATGTGTGTGTTTGTGTGTGCGTGTGTATGGTTACACTCGCACATCAGATAAATGCCAAACCTGGTACTTAGTTCATCTTTCAAGTATATAATATAGAAGTAGATTAAATTACTCGTGGAATACTACGCAATAGGTGAAATTAAATCCCAATTTCATAGAATTAATTATATAATTTAATTGTAATATTTACAACAAATCTAGACCATATATGTCTTTCTCAATGATTATCGTAATAGTTCAAACATTACCAACACAAGAAAAATAATTAGTTAGGCCTTTAAAGGCCTACAAAATAACAAAGGAACAACTACTTCAATATTATTCCTCGATCTCTACTTATTACTTTGTGTCCACATATTTTGATGCTACAAATTATAGATTCCAAGCCTAACTCTACAGCTTCATTACAGAAAAGATACGAAACTGGATTTTCCACTCCTGCTGCATCATCCACAGCTACACATTGTTTGTGCACACAACTATCAATGCTACTGAAACTCTTATACAGCATAGTATGAGCACATATACAACTAAAGTAAATACAATCAGCTTCAAATCCCCAACCAATATACTCCAGGCAATAACACAGAGTGCCTCTCGTACTAAAGAACAAACCGGTAGATGCATATGTTGGAATACCAGTGATGCATTATAGTTTTGCAATTGATAAACTCACTGACCCTCCTAACATCCGTTATAAGTATTTCACGGATTTATAATAATAGATTAAGCATATAATATACGATAAGCAAGAAAACAACAGACTAAATGCAGCAACCACTCATCATTTTTGTCACCAGCTATTCCTACCCTTCCGCCTGCTCATTGCCAAGCAGAAACGAATTAAATGTCTATTTGGATAGGTAGAGTCAGACTGAAAATTTTAATGTCATAGGCGGGATTTGAACCACGGATCTCCCGACCTCTAGCCGGTTGCTCTGCCACTGAGCTACCATGGCAACATTGAATTTCCCATGTTTCCCGGTAAACCAGAAGGTGTACGTTTGCTATGTCGGCATGAGATCGGGAGATCCGTAGTTCACATCCCGGCTCCTGTCCTACACACGGCTTGTGTGGAAAAGGCAATTAATCCAATACCAATTGACCATAATAGTTGGTTATACTATGAATCCTATGACATTGTAAGTCGCCATTGGGGTTGTCATCTCAAAATAATTTGAGAACACCTTGTGGTTTACAGGGAAACATGCGAGTCAGTTGAGAAATTCAATATTATTCCGGCATGATGCCATGGTAGCTCAGTGGCAGAGCAACCGGGTAGAGATCGGGAGATCTGTGGTGCAAATCCCGGCTATGGCATTGCATTTTTCAGTCTAACTCAACCGATGCAACTCCTGTCTACACTAGGCATGTGTGAAAAAACAATTAATCCAAATGTCTATTTGTTTAAGCGTTTTATTACCAAAGAAGCGAAAGTTTATTGGAAAACTACAACCTAAGGCTAAATGTTGTATGGAAAAACCGTCAAACCACGGACAATATCGCGTATTTAAGTTAGTAAAAATAGTGTACATGTATAAAATTTTAAGCTTACTTTACCTTAGCTTTTAAGTATTGCCGTACCCTATTGAGCATAGTTTTTTCTTTCTTTCGTGGAACTGTTCGGGGTCTATCGTTATACTTTCAATAAACAGTTTTTCAAAGGCTTTTAATTTGTAATATATTCTGTAAACTGTGTTTATTTTAATTTTAAGTTTCTAAAATAGCTTTTTTGTCTAATTAGCATTAAAAATAAGTTTACAAATTCAATAAGTGCTTGTAAATAGAGACGCGGTAACTGACGAAGCATAAATTCAGCTGCTAAATTGGTGCTGTCTACTTCAAAAAATCTCGAAGACATAAATATTTATCCTATAATTCGTTATGTGGTATAAGGAAGAGTTAAAAGTAGATTTGTAAAGAAGTTTAAAAAATGATTAACTATTTAAAGCATATAATACAGGAGATTTCAATTTACTAAATTGGGCAGAAAACATTTTTCTTTTGCAAATGAACTTATTGCTGTGCTCTTTAATCAACGGTGTGGAAAATAAAACAAGCTCTTGTGGTTTCACATACAGCTCTTTTTTGTTATTGAGATTAGACAGTCCCAGGATTGCTCCATTAGCACTCGTGAATGCAATCAAAACTTGGTAGCGAGGGAGTTGAGGAGAAGCGATATAAATCCGCTTGGCGCGCAACATTGTATCACAAGGTAGCAGTGCAATAATACGTGTTACTTTGTTGCCATTTTGTTGCAATACGTGCTCCTCTCATCCTCGTTCTCTCTCATCAACCACCCTTCTATTACCTCACTACCTACCCCCGGAAACCGCAACCCCTACTGCTAGGAGCTGTTCATCAGCTTCTAGCTTCAATTACTTGGTGTTCAGGGATGGACTGGAAGTTCTGCCATAAGAAGTCTCTCAATATTTGGTGCAAAGTTATTAGCAATCCCTATTACAGTGCTGTGGTTCTAAAATAAATTAGTTTTTAATATTCTACCATTTTTTTTCACCATACTTTCATGTAATAAATTGTTTTCAGTGAAAATAATTACATAATCTAAACCAGGGGTTCCCTCATATCCTTTTTATTTGTGGCAAGTTAATATGGTCCTAATCTTGAAGGGAAGAATACAGTGTTTCAAAAATACGGGGCATAATTTCAGGTATGTATTTCCCACATGAAGACAGTCAAATTAGTTCATTATAACATGTGTCCGGAAATGCTTCATTTCCGAGTTATGGCCTTTACAACATTGAAAGTCCCACCTGTAGACAATCAAAATAATTCATGTCCGGAAATGCTTCATTTCCGAGTTATGGCCTTCACAACATTGGAATTCACTGGAACGTTTTGCTTTCCGCAGGTCTTTGCCGTCAAAGGAGACATTAGGAGGGCGCTCTGATAGTTCATTCAGAGGAAGGTTACATTCAGTGTTCTGTAGGCGTTAAGACTGTGCGACATGTATTCAAATCAAGAGCTGGCAGAGATACACTTCATGTACGGTAAGGCGGACGGCAATGCTGCGCTGGCTCGTCGCTTGTACCAGGAGAGGTACCCACAGCGACAATGTCCAGATCGGGAGACATTTGTACGCCTCCATTCCCGTCTGTGCGAGTATGGAACATTCACCTCTCCTGGTTTGGGAAGGGGACGACCAAGATCTACAACTCCAGAAGCGCAGGAGGAGATTCTGGAGGCTGTGGACAGGACTCCTTCTATCAGCACACGATGGTTAGCGTTGCAAGTCAATGTTCCTCATACGACTGTCTGGAGACTGTTGAACGAGTATCAATTGTATCCTTATCATTTGCAACGTGTACAGGCCCTGTCACCAGCAGATTACCCTGCACGAGTTAGGTTCTGTCAGTGGTTCTTGCAGCAGTGTGGTGTAAATCCGAACTTTTCTGCCGTCGTATTATTTACAGATGAAGCACAGTTCACAAGAGATGGCATAACAAATTTCCACAATCAGCATGTATGGTCGCACGAAAACCCACGTGCAACTGTTGTATCTCATCACCATGTGCGGTTCTCCCTCAACATGTGGACCGGTATCATTGGTGATCGATTAGTTGGACCCCATGTACTTGTAATCAGACTTACGGGGTAGGCGTACACAAACTTCCTGGAAAACACCATGCCTGACGTTTTCGAAGACACTCCACTAATCAATCATCAATACAATTACTTCTTGCATGATGGCGCTCCTGCACACTTCAGTCTTACGGCTCGCCGGTACTTGGATCGAAGGTTTCCTGATCGATGGATAGGTAGAGGTGGCCCAATTGCTTGGCCTCCACGCTCACCTGATCTGAATCCTCTCGATTTCTACTTGTGGGGCCATTTAAAATCATTGGTTTATTCGACTCCGGTGCCGGATTTGGAATCCCTTCGGAATCGAATTGTGGCAAGTTGTGAGGACATACGCAATACTCCTGGAGTTTGGGATCGTGTTCGCAGGTCAATGAGACATCGATGTGAGGTCTGTATTCAAGCAGGAGGTGGACATTTTGAACATCTTCTGTAATGACAAGAACCTGCGGAAAGAAAAACGTTCCAGTGAATTTCAATGTTGTGAAGGCCATAACTCGGAAATGAAGCATTTCCGGACACATGTTATAATGAACTAATTTGATTGTCTACATGTGGGAAATACATGCCTGAAATTATGCCGCGTATTTTTGAAACATCCTGTATAAACTAGGAGAACATAACAAACACGTCAAGTTTAATAAACATGTTTAAATAAAAATTTAATTATTTAAACCACATGCTTAGTTAAAAACTAACATTTTTTCAACTATGTTAAATCAGCTAGTGAAACTTATGATTATTGAGTAATTACGTCACGCTGTTTGTGAACCAGGTAAGTAATTATGTCATTATGATTATTACACGTCAAAAATTACAAGTTTTTCAAACTTGTAATTTTTGTATGCATATTTTTACTTTCTCTATGCGTACTATGTACATAGTGTATAGAGAAGGTATTGCACTCCACTCAAAAATTCGATACCGAGATTTCACCGGAAATATATGTTTTAGGGTTCCCAATATCAAAAAAAAAACGCATTTTCACAAAAAGGCCCGCGTGTGTGTGTGTGTGTTTGTGTGTGTGTGTGTGTCCGTGTGTCTGTGAACACGATAACTCAAAAACGAAAAGTCGGTAAAATACTAAACTTGGTGTTTAAGTTTAGTACCTTCCAGAGATGCGACACGAAGATTTTGAGAAAAATCTCCCCGCCCCTTTACATGGAACTTTCTTCGAAAATTTTGATTTTCTCAAAAATGGCTCTAACGATTTTGATTAAATTTCGTATATTAAGCATATTTACCTGCCAAATAAAATGTATATCTTGAATTTTCTAGGAATAGTCTCTGAAGAGTAGTTTATTCTGGATGAATTTTACGGAATTTTGAATAACTGCTAAATCGTAAGAGATGCACAAAAACTTACTCCACAAAAAATGTAGAGCACGTTAAGGCACACAATTTATGTTATATACATTTTTTTCGTAGAGTTCGTTGTTTTTGTGACATTCCTTATTTTTGGTTTCTGCTATGAAAAACATATTTGTCGCATACAGGAACTTGTCAACTCCGATCCATATAAACAAAGGAACTTCATTGACATAGCAACCAGCTTTTGATTATCACTTTAACCTATGGTAGTCCCTTATTTCGCTTCTACTTACAAGGAAGCAAGTAATAATACTATTTCTCCTAATTTTTTCTGATTAGCATAAAGTAAATAGAAGTATAAGCTTTTTAAGAATAATTTGTTGCAGGGATATAGAGAAAGTCATGTGAATGGTACACATCAGATATTTTTGTTTTGGCAAATTTTCATTATTTTTGCAACATCAAACCTCTTTGAAGACCACACACACACTAATACATAAAAATGCTTGTTTTCTACGACATATTTGTTTTATTGACGTTAGGAAAACTTATGTTTCAAAGCCTAACATTCGTAATTTCAGGTGGTATATTAACGTTTTAGTAAAGCAACTATTCACTGTTCATTACATTACTCTGAGTAAATAAACAAACATTTACGTATAGATTGTATTAATTTAGTTATAGTTTTAAAAAGCTGATGTTTTCCATTCGCATAGCTTTCTCTACATCTCTTCTTAAGATTTTAAAATAATCTATAATATTTTAGGAATTTGTATACAGAAGTTTTACTAATTCCAAATCGTTCTGCGCTCGCTAACACGGTTATACACTTGGGTTTAAAATCCCTGATCTTATAAAAAATGTAGGTTATGTCACCCATATATTTTACGAAGTTCGTATATTTGGCTCTGGCATTACAGTGCTGTTTGGGAAGGTCTGCCCGTGAGGCAGGAGTTATGTTAGACCAGCAGACAGCAGAATGAAACCTTGCCTGTTCCAGTCACTTATTTGTTGAAGCCATACTTTGTGGTCTTCCAAATGATGTTATGAGGTGGTGAGATATTTAGTTTTACATGGCGGGTTTCCAGCTCTGTTGGGGGATCCTGGAGGACCAGAGTTTTCCATTTTTACTTTCTCTAGCCCCGTGTGTACAATGTACATATGGATACAGAAGTATTGCATTACATCCAAAAATTCGATGTCGAGATTTCAGCGGAAATATATGTTTTAGGACCCCCTGTATCCATAAAAAGCATTTTCAGGAAAAGGTCCGTGTGTGTGTGTGTGTGTGTGTGTGTGTGTGTGTGTGTGTGTGTGTGTGTGTGTGTGTGTCCGTGTGTCCGTATCTGTGAACACGATAACTCAAAAACGAAAAGTAGCTAAATTACCAAACTTGGTATTTAAGTTCAGTATCTTCCAGGGATACGACAGAAAGATTTTGAGAAAAATCCCCCACCTCAAACTACCCTTTACATGGAACTTTTTTTCGAAAATTTTGATTTTCTTTAAAATGGCTCTAACGATTTTGATTAAAATCTCGTATATTGAAGATATTTACCTGACAAATAAATGTATATCTTGAATTTTCTGAGAACAGCTTCTAAAGACCTGTTTATTCTGGATGAATTTTGCTTAATTTGGCATAACTAGTAAATCGTAAGAGATAGACAAAAACTTGCTATACAAAAAATATAGGCCTTGTTAAAATACACAATTTACGTCATATACATTGTTTTCGTGGAGCTTACCGTTTTTGAAGTATTCATTGTTATTAGTTTCGGTTGTGAAACTTATACTTTTCTCAGACGGGAGTGTCCGTTTTTCTTTTGTTCTACTCCTGGCCAAGAAAAGAAGGGATTTGTAATGACAATCGCATAACGACAGCTTTTAAAACATTAGACTATCGATTTAGCCTAGTGTATTCCCTTATTTTCTGTCTACTTATAAGGAACTAAGTAATAAGAACATTGTGCTGAATACCTCGATTAACAAGGTGCAAAAAGAAGAATAATCTGATGTAAGAAGTTTGTAGAAAGGCTAGGGAAAGTCATGTGAGTGTAACACATCAGATTGTCAGTTAAAAAACTATTCAATTCAATAATCTTCCTCCAAAAGCTGCAAAAATTATTAATCCTAATATTCCATAAATTGTTATTCATTTTTCTTCTCTTAATTTATATATAGGGGTTCATTGTCCTAGACGGGCTACTTCCTCTAAGCTAAGGAGTCTCGTCTACCTCCCTGTTGGTCTGCGTCTGGTATTTTATTTCCCAGCTTTTCCCGCTATAAGTCTGGGTGGGCTTTCCCCTATACGCTGCTTTTGGACGCACCTTGTAGGAGTTACTATGGAAACGGTAAAATAGGTGAGCCTTAAACCTAAATTGATATAACCTGACCATATCATCGGCATGGAATCGTTCTAAGAGGGGATAATCTAGAAACTATACCTAACTTCCCGGTAAAGACTCTTTATGCATGCTACTTCCAAACCACGAGGGAAGCTTTGCATATTCACTGGTCACTGAGAAAGTGTGCAATAATGTGCGTAAGTACAGCTCCCAGGTAATATAATTTAAACAAAGAACAAATTTATAATTGTTTCACTAAATATTAAACAGTCTTCTATTTTAAACAATAGTGAACATAAAATTTGGACTTTCTTTGTAGGTTTTTCTTACAATTCATTCTCGACATTTCTGAAACTTTTACTAAAAATCTGATGTGTACTTTCTCTATATCCTGCAACAAATTATTCTTAAAAAGCTTATACTTCTATTTACTTTATGCTAATCAGAAAAAAACTAGCAGAAATAGACTTATTACTTGCTCCCTTGTAAGTAGAAGCGAAATAAGGGACTACCATAGGTTAAAGTGATAGTTAAAAGCTGGTTGCTATGTCAATGAAGTTCCTTTGTTTATATGGATAGGAGTTGACAAGTTCCTGTATGAGAAAAGTATACGTTTTTCATAGTAGAAACCAAAAATAATTAATGTCTCAAAAACGACAAACTCCGAGAAAAAATGTATATAACTTAAATTGTGTGTTTAAATGTGCTCTACTTTTTTGTGTAGTACGTTTTTGTCCATCTCTTACGGTTTAGCAGTTATTCAAAATTCAGTAAAATTCATCCAGAATAAACTACTCTTCAGAGGCTATTCCCAGACAATTCAAGATACACATTTTATTTGTCAGGTAAATATCTTTAACATACGAAATTTTAATCAAAATCGTTAGAGCCATTTTTGAGAAAATCAAAATTTTAGAAAAAAGTTCCATGTAAAGGGTAGTTGGTGGTGGGGGGATTTTTCTCAAAATCGTCGTGTCGCATCCCTGGCAGATACTTAACTTAAATACCAAGTTTGGTATTTTACCGACCATTCGTTTTTTAGTTATCGTGTTCACAGACACACGGTCACACTGACATACGGACACACGGACACACACACACACACACGGACCTTTTTGTGAAAATGTTTTATTTTTTTATATCGAGGACCCTAAAACATATATTTCCGATGAAATCTCGGTATCGAATTTTTGGGTGGAGTGCAATACCTTCTCTATACACTATGCACATAGTGCGTATAGAGAAAGTAAAAAAATGCACTTTCTTATCCTTTATAAAATAATTTATGTAAAAGAAATCTTCAAATTGAGCTTAAAAACTTTCGTTTTGAAAAAGGCATTACTAAAAATTAAAGTTGATTTTTTAATTGTTTACGTCAGGAGTGGCAAAAATAGCTTCCTTCCCCCAACAATTAGAAACGGAAATCGAGGAAAAGTATGTGCTGCGGCAGAGAAATACCAAGTGTCTCATGAATCACCCTCTTTGCCGTCCCTGGTTTGATGGTATGTTAAGATGCTTTGGCGTATATCTCAATCAGTTTGACGGTTATTAAAATGTGCAAAGTCATATAATTGGATTGTTTTTCTCCAACATATAGAGATATGTATAACTCATTTAACGATTACCTAACGTATTCCTGTAACTCGTATTTGGAAATAGGGCCATCTAATAGTGTTTTCTAGATGAAGTTTACGGTTCTGTCTCTAAGCGCGATGGTAATGAGAGGTCAATTAATCGCCCATAGATGATACCATAAGAAGAAATCAGCACTTATGGTCTTAAAAATGACGGAATTTTGTCCAGAAATGTTGTTTTAAGATATGGGGTTCTTTTACGTACAAATAAACATTACACAAACCAATCTCGAAGAAGCTCTTTGCTCCTCTGTTCTTACGCAGGTCTTCTGATAAAATGTCAGTTTTGTAAAAGTTTGTAACCTTACAAACCTGTAGCAATGTTTTACATTAAAGCCTAAACCAATGTTAAGCAGTTTTATTTCTTGCTCTATCAATTAAAACGTTCAAACTGCTTAGCAATAAATCACACCTCATAAAAATAGCTTTGACCATTCCTCCCATCTCTTACCATTTCTGAGTGCAGCACTATTACACTTGATAAATTAAGTAACTCCGCATCTTCCTATGCCAATTCTTTATTTAATTTCTTTTTAAATTTATGTATATGTATATAATTTTTTTAAACCTGTATAAATTGAACTACTCTGCAGTCTCCTGTGTTAATTCTTTTATACCAAATTTGTGATTGGCGTTCTACTCGACTTCGAATTTTTTGTACTACTATACCTACTTTACCTATTATGTATATATTACATGGTACAGATAGTAATAAAGATGCTTCATGTGGACGTACTATTTCAAAATGGTTATGAAGGCTGGTTTAAACTAGCCACAGATATAATTACCGTAGAAAGAATCTTTCTATGAACAACTGGAGTCTTTTTCTTGTGTTACTTAAGGTCGGTATAGCAGTCTAAGCTTAAGCCGAAGCATTAGTAAGCTACGGACGCCAATAGTCAGACTTAACCTTTGTGAGTTTCATGGCAGTGCAACCACGTTTGGAGTCGCGCCGTGGCCGAGAGGTTATACCATTTGCCTCTTACCTAATGACTCGGGTCCGATCCCAAGCGATCACATGTGGAACTTGTGGCGCAAAGGCGGGTTTTCTTCGGGTTCTCCGGTTTCCCCTGCCATCGCACTACACCGGTGCTCCATCTTCATTCCATGTACATGTCCAGAAAACAAAACTCGTTCGACCGCACCGAACGACTCCACAGAACAGTAACGTTAGTAACGCTTGGGCATGCGCATCGAATAAATGTTTAATGGGGACCACGCTCCTAAAATAAGATTCAGTATGTATCAAAAATATATTGTTAAACTGACTGAAATATCAGAGTCAAAATTGACTGGGAACTTCTCAAGAAATCAGCATTCTCCTAGAAATAGAAAGTTTAATAGAGTGTAAGCAAATTGACGAATCATAATGTAGTAAGAAAAATCAAAGTTGAGGGAAAGTTGCGACGCAAAAAGTGAATTAGGATGGTGTGAGACAGTTTTGACAGCCCCTATGCTGTATGTAGTTCTGAGATTCCTGAAAAAATTCTAGTTGCAACCAGCATATTTTCCCTTTCATAGAATCTCAATCTGTAAAGAAGTATTGCCCGTGACAAAAGGCTATGTCATAGATGCAAAGACAATTGAGTGAAACAAAGTTAGGAATATAGGAATGAAGTATTAATTTAAAATATTTTTTTACCAGACAGCTTTATATTTATTTGTATCATGAATAATAATTTCTGATACCGTTATTGTTGTCTGTTGGCTTTAATGTAAATCGTTCATTGAATTATCCGTCATTTCATACGGAAGGCAAACCGTAGGAATCAAACCCACGACCTCCTGAATGCAAGACCACCAAACGGTGACCAAGGAAGATGGCGCTGCGATAATATGTGTATATTATCGCAGCGCCATCTTCCTTGGTCACCGTTCGAAATGATATAGCATGTTAAAGGATGTTAAACTGCAACAAAAAAGTGCGTTTGCTGGATGTTTGATAATAAAGTTTAAATGGCGAAGCATTTTGTAAGATAAGTTGTTAAAAGTATAGGAAACGAATTGTATTGAATATGTTTCTACAAACTAATGTAGCGGACTCCAATTGTTGTGATTAACATTGTTAAACTGAATTCAGTGTTTACTGCATGGATCGTTGAGTATACGTCTAAAGAACATTGCGAACACTAAGGAAGAAAAGAAACAGTCACAATTAGAATAAAAAAAAAATTATTAAATGTTTTATTCGTAGGAAAATGCATACGTTTTTCATTACTAACGAGCTGATGTTAGACAAACTCTTAAATTCTTTAAAAAATTGTCCTAGCTGACTTTTTTAACCAAGCCACACTTCACAAATTATCACTAGATATTTAGGTTTGTAAAGACAAATAAGATTAATATAATTATTTTGGCGGGGACACAGACTTTAACTTCTCCGTGATAATGTGCAGCTAATGATCCAAGTTAAGTTTTATTGTAATTATCAGTTTTTATTTCAGTTTTTATTGTATGATTTAGAGTATTATAATTACAATCGGACTAGAACACTCTTCTATTCACCATAAACATGAAACATAAGTCCACGTAAATGTTGTTTGTATTTGTTTCTCGTAGAACACAAGGTTAATTCAAACATGTTGTTTGTACCAAGTCTCGTTCTAAGGCTGGATCGACAGAAATTACGTCTTCATTAGATAACATGGGACTCCAAATCTTAAACCGCTTTTAGTATAGTTTAAGATGAGTCACGAATAACCTCAGTATATCGCTTGAACCATTGCAGCTTAAGCCACAACTTAAGCTACGTACGAAGCTTAAACTTAAAGGGTAAAACCGGTCCTTACTTGGTGCAGAAACCCCTCATGTCCATTTTTTTGTAGAATTTGAATTTCTTGGTCACATGATACTATGCATATAGACGCATCGATTTATATAAATAGCCCTCATATCCGCTGTAAATTATGGATGCAACAGCCTGCTAAAGTTTTCGTTTGGTACAAAACTCTGTCATGTCCAGGACATGAGGGATTCTCATTCAAATCGCTAGGTTGGCAGCATGTCGCGCCATTTTCAGGCATTTCCTGCTTGTTCCCGCGTTATTGTTGCCAGCTTAATGTTTATGTTTCTTATTTAGAATAATAATATTTGTTAGGCATATGTAAGTGGTGAGTTAACTGTAATGAAGCGAAAGAAAGGTGTAAACAGTGTCATTTACAAACGTGAGACAATAAAAGAAAGTAGACTGAAAAACCAAGAGAATGAAAACTACAAAGGTGAAAGGGTTAAGCCGAGAGAACAAGGTTATGATTGCAGGTAAGTCATATACATTAATTTTTCATTGTGAAATCCTTTTATCCTTTCATGCTAGAATAATTTTGCGTTTTCACATTATTAATGACAGTACTCTGTTGTTGCAGATGTACCTGGAAATGCACGACAGTAAAAATTAGCTCAGATGTTATAATGGAACTAAATTTTAAATTCCTAACTTTCGCGACAAAAAATGAGCAAGATGGTTATTTGTAAAGTCTAATAGAGGTTTGTCCCATTGTAAGAAAACGTCCGCGATTGTCAGAAGACGACGAGCATTACAAGAGAAAACCCAAACAGCACTCATACAAATATTGGTTGTCCAGTTCTGGTGGTCGCGTTCAAGTCTGTAAAAGGGCATTTATATCTGTCTATGGTATTTCTGATGATAGATTACGAAGACTAAGAGACCTGCTATGTTCCGGTAAATCGCCCCAAGATATGCGCGGTAAACACTGATCTGCCAATGCAATGCCGGCATTATTAATTGAAGACCACATTGACAGTTTTCCAATTAATTGGGGACACTACACTTGTGGAGAATACAAATACTTGTCCCGAATCTTAATGTGAAGAAAATGTGGAAATTGTTTCAATCAGATCACCCTGAAATTAAAGTGTCATACTGGTTTTATTGGAAAATATTCAATGAAAATTTTGATTTAAAATACGGAAGACCCCAAATTGATACATGTTGTGTTTGCGAGGAATTAAAAGTGAAAATAAAAAGCCCCACCTTGAATGACAATGCCAAGCGTGTGGCAGTAGCAGAACAGATTGTTCACAAGAGAAGAGCCGAAAAGTTTTACAAACAAATTGACTATGTGAAAAAGATGTGCCGAGAACGTGAAGATGTAGCCGGAATTTGCATTGATTACATGCTAAATCTAATGCTTCCAGTTATCCCCATTCAAGACACATTTTATCTGCGCCAGCTAACTGACAATGTGCGGAGAACGTGAAGATGTTGCCGGAATTTGCATTGATTACATGCAAAATCTAATGCTTCCAGTTATCCCCATTCAAGACACATTTTATCTGCGCCAGCTAACTGACAATGTGCCGAGAACGTGAAGATGTTGCCGGAATTTGCATTGATTACATGCAGAATCTTATGCTTTCCGTTATCCCCATTCAAGACACATTTTATCTGTGCCAGCTAACTTACAATGTGCCGAGAACGTGAAGATGTTGCCGGAATTTGCATTGATTACATGCTAAATCTAATGCTTCCAGTTATCCCCATTCAAGACACATTTTATCTGCGCCAGCTAACTGACAATGTGCCGAGAACGTGAAGATGTTGCCGGAATTTGCATTGATTACATGCAGAATCTAATGCTTCCAGTTATCCCCATTCAAGACACATTTTATCTGCGCCAGCTAACTGACAATGTGCCGAGAACGTGAAGATGTTGCCGGAATTTGCATTGATTACATGCAGAATCTAATGCTTCCAGTTATCCCCATTCAAGACACATTTTATCTGCGCCAGCTAACTGACAATGTGCCGAGAACGTGAAGATGTTGCCGGAATTTGCATTGATTACATGCAGAATCTAATGCTTCCAGTTATCCCCATTCAAGACACATTTTATCTGCGCCAGCTAACTGACAATGTGCCGAGAACGTGAAGATGTTGCCGGAATTTGCATTGATTACATGCAGAATCTAATGCTCCCAGTTATCCCCATTCAAGACACATTTTATCTGCGCCAGCTAACTTATAATGTGCTGAGAACGTGAAGATGTTGCCAGAATTTGCATTGATTACATGCAGAATCTAATGCTTCCAGTTAACCCCATTCAAGACACATTTTATCTGCGCCAGCTAACTTACAATGTGCCGAGAACGTGAAGATGTTGCCGGAATTTGCATTGATTACATGCAGAATCTAATGCTTCCAGTTATCCCCATTCAAGACACATTTTATCTGCGCCAGCTAACTTACAATGTGCCGAGAACGTGAAGATGTTGCCGGAATATGCATTGATTACATGCAGGATCTAATGCTTCCAGTTATCCCCATTCAAGACACATTTTATCTGCGCCAGCTAACATACAATGTGCCGAGAACGTGAAGATGTTCCCGGAATTAGCATTGATTACATGCAGAATCTAATGCTTCCAGTTATCCCCATTCAAGAAACATTTTATCTGCGCCAGCTAACTTACAATGTGCCGAGAACGTGAAGATGTTGCCAGAATTTGCATTGATTACATGCAGAATCTAATGCTTCCAGTTAACCCCATTCAAGACACATTTTATCTGCGCCAGATGTTGCCGGAATTTGCCTTGATTACATGCAGAATCTAATGCTTCCACTTATCCCCATTCAAGTCACATTTTATCTGCGCCAGCTAACTTACAATGTCTTCAATATCCATGATTTAAAATGTGACAAAGCCGTATTTTATACATACGATGAAATAACAGCTAAAAAGAGCCCAAATGACGTTTGTTAATTCATTCTCAATTACATCAATGAATATGTAAGCTCAAGCATTAGACACTTTTTTTCTTTTCTCAGATGGCTGCGCAGGCCAAAACAAAATCACAAAAATCTTCCGGCTTATGTTGACATTGATAGCGAAAGGAAAATTCGATTCAATCCATCAATATTTTCCCATTAAAGGTCACAGCTACCTCCCATGTGACATAGATTTCAGTGTTGTGAAGCGAACTGTAAAAATGGAAGACCGTGTGCACTTACCATTGGACTATACGAAGTTAATTACCTCTTCCAGCTCTAAAAATGCATTCACTGTGCGCATGGTCCATAAAGAAGAAATTCTTCATTTCAAATCTTGGTGGCCAGTACATTATAAGAAAAATGTACTATCTGTGGAGTCACAAGGCAGCAAAGTACCGAGAGCAATGAAACAAAATGTTTCAATTTCCGAATTTATGGAATATTCCTACTGCAAAAAAACTCCTGGTGTAGTCAAAGTTCGACAGTTTATTAATGGGCTGCAGGACTTTGAGACTTACAGAAAAAAGCACGATTCCAGAATTTCCATTAAATGCAGTTTTCCCTTCTGAAGTGCCAATGATAAGTGACAAGAAAATGGCATATTTGAGAAAATTCCAGCCTTACTTACCCCAGGATCCAGAAATTCAATCCTTTTACTCAGATCTTTATTCCAAACTCACTTATGTGGCTCGAGAAGTGATGTAAATTGTATTGGAAAAACCTCTGTATTTGTGTAATGTATTTCTTAAAATAAAATGTACTCTCTTACAAAAACTTAAATCCGTTTGGAACAGAAACCCCTCATGTCCAACATGTTTAAGTTCCAATATTTCAGAAGTGAATAACACTGGATGACTACAAACTCAGAGAAAACATGTGCTTTCCATCCAGTAGACATTGCTGAACGCGGATTTCCATTAGTAAATTTGCGTGAATAGAAATTTAGTTTTTTCCTTCTGAAAATTTACATTTTTTGGACATGAGTGGTTTCTGCATCAAGCGATAAAGATAGCCTATCCGCCGCTGTGCACTGAATACCGTTGGATTCAACAAGCTTGCGCACGAGTGTGACAGACACATGTAGAGAGACACTCAGGTAATACCGCAAATCCCATGTCTGCAGCAGATAACCCCCCACGTGGTATCCAACCCTTGCATTTTCATTAAAACGTGTCTCCATTCCCTCAATACATTAACGGGCTCCGACTGCGTTTTGTTTCCTCCTGGAGCAGTTTTTAACAACTTCGCTGAAGGCAATAGTGTCCTATAATTCCAATACTTCATTGTTATCTGACTGCTGAGTTATGTAATTTAAAATCGTGTCCCCTAAATGTCTGTCAATTAAATTGTAAATAAAGGTGCTTCCTTTATTCGTGTTGATTTTTAAGGCCATCGAAATGAATACCCACTTGAATTTAATCTTAATATGAACTTCAGCTGGTAGATAATGTTGCTTTGTTGTTCCTTTTATGAGGTGGTTTGGTTTTGCCATATAAATATTTTATGTACTCAAAATAATATTATATAGCACACATGGAGATAACTAATACGGAATATAGGAATTAATACTCTAACTGAAGCTTTCTTCTCTACCTACTAATGGAAAATATTACATGGTACTAATACTATATATCTAAAGTGTAGAAAACATTATTTAGTAGACATGTGTATAATTAAACCTGCATATGTGATTTTTGCTCAAGATACAATTAAAAATTATCTTTACTTTTTCTGTTATCTACCCAGAAGAGCATGATTTATATTTTAGCACTGAAATGTGGGAAAGACAGGGAAATTAAATATTATTCAGTGTATAACATTCTTTATAGCAATACATTTTATAAGTAAAAAATTATACAACATTCCTTCCAAATGAAAAGGACTTCATAGACTATTCTAACAAAACTCAATTTATTTATCATGTAAACCGTTTTAATTAAGACCCTTTTTAAGAGAATCAAGAAAAAAACTTCCATGTAAAGTAGTTTGGGGTAGAAGCATTTTCTTCAAAAGCTTCCTATTGTATAAGAAAAATTATTATCCGGGCTTGTAGGCCGTGGTCTACTGGGCTCCTCCTTCTTCATCTTCCCAGATGTTTCGTCTGCGGCTACGGCAGACATCTTCAGTGGCATTGCGATCGAAGTGTCCTGGTGGAGGTCTCAACAGCGGCTGTCAACTCCGATCACACTGCCACTGAAGATGTTTGCCGCAGCCGCAGACGAAACGTCTGGGAAGATGAAGAAGGAGTCCAGTAGACCACGGCCTACAAGCCCGGATAATAATTTTTCTTATACTGACACCTGCCGTGAAAACCTACAAATTTCAACTTCTATTGTATATTTGGAATATACCTAACTTAAATACCAAAAACTAAAATACCTTTTGGTTTTTGAGTTATGCTATTGACAGATACAGACACCCCCCACACTCACACACGCACAGAGAGAGACGCACATTTACTATTGTTTTATTCAGGAAGGCTCAAAACAGGTATATTTGCGATGAATTTTCGGTGTCGAATTTTGTGGGAAAACAATTCATTCTCTACTTACTGTACGTATTAGACAAATTAAAAATCAGTTATTAATGTAGCTCATAAAATTTTGAGATGCACTCCGCTGGATAAGCTGTTACAAAAATGATCCTCCAGTGTAAAAATACAGTTCATATGAGCATGGGATCAAATTAATTATTGCGAGTAACAAGACAAAATTGAAGGTACACAACTTGTTCGAAGTGGCTTCTCACTGCCTCGATGCACGTCGTCGTGTAGTCTGAAGCAAATTCGTGGAATGGTTCGTAATATTGACAAATTCGATGTGGATAAACGCTCTAAGAGTGTCAACATCCGGACGCATAAACCAGGGACTTTAAATGTTCGCCCGAGGAACAAACTTATTGGATTCCTATCAGGAATTCGAGCAGGTTATGGAATGACTTCCCTTCGGCAAAGCCATCGATGTGGAAATTTGTCATAAAAAATTACTCCTGAATAACGCACCATTGTGTAAAAACTACATTCTTAGGATGACTCTAGATTAGATGAGGAAACTCGTTTTTGGGAAACCCTAGATACGTCTCTACATTAGGGCATGGAGGAAGAAAATAAGGACCAATAAGGTGATCGTGAATGAATCCATCCCCACGTTTAAGCCCTACATTATTTCTGCGGATTTTCATAAAACTAGTTATGAACACTATGAAAATTGAAGATACCGCGAGTAAAACCAGCCTTATCAATGAACAAGGTGCATGTTAAGAAATTCATGAACATGCAGGATTCTATAACTTGCGATGGTATTAAGCTCTTCTTGGCTCAAAGTCCAACACGTTTAATACTTGATCCATTGAAGGCGATACGTGAGGATGTTTAGACACAATTCTCAAAATGTCGCATGACTAACACCTTACCTTACTGCAATGCGCCTTATGGTACTCTCAGGCGGTATATGTCCACATCACGAAGAACCCATTCTTCACTGTCAAAGCGTCGTATCTCCCTTGATCTTGCAAGATCCGAAATACTTTTCTCAAACAAAGCTCTGTCTGTCTGCCTGTCGGGGTACGTTCCACATGGTGCAGAAATGTGATACATTCCCATCTACAAGATCATACATGTAATGCCTATCGGTCTGTTCACTCACAGAATACACTTTCTTTTGTCTTCCGCACTCTACAACAAAAATAACAGAAAATCAGGGGATAACAGTTTAATCAAATGCTATTAACCCTTTGCTCTACAACAAAAAACCAAACAAAAATAATCAAACAATAATCAGTCAACACTTTAATTGAAGTAATTATTATTGAAATCAACAAATGGGCAACATTTTTAATTACTCTCTAACAAACGATTTTCAGACCCACATTTTGATGCTGTAAAATAAAAAGTATATATAAACTAAGTGCATCTTATCTTCTCACGTACCCCTAAGCGCTTTGTTTCACAATTCAGTACTTTTGCTCTGTACAAATCGAAATTTACGCGATTGTTTCTATTTCGGAACAGCACCTGAAAAGTATACAACACACTTCATGAGGCTGAAGCTCTACCTTGTTATCATTCGTTTATTTATTTGGCAAAATGTCATTACGAACACATTGGTTTATTGGAGGTTCAAATAAAAATAAGGCGCTTTAGCTTTAGTATCATGAATTAAATATTTAATTAAATTGTGTTCCTTATTTTACTACGTTAAACAAATTAAAAAATATAAATGTTCTATTATTTGCTTGTTATTACTCATATAAGCACCTCTATTTTTGTTTTGTTTTTGATAGCTATAAGGCACTGTTAATAATGCATGTGTTTACATTAAACGTATAAGAAATAAAGGGCAAATATTAAATATTTCGCTGAGGATATACCAAAGATTTGTCTTTGCAATTAAATGCCGCTACATAGCAAAGCTAAATGAAGTTAATATCAATCCTATAATACAGCAACTAATTCACGACATGGCAGCAAACATGCTGCTCTGTACCGTGAATGGAGATGTTTTCAACGAATTACTGCAAGAGAAAACCGACTGTTATATGTCTGCGAAATATAAAGGCTTTTCTATTGGTCTATGAAATATAGAACAACATTTTCATTGCACTTATTGAGATCTTTTTCTGATTTAAAGGATGAAAACCGTATGTAAAATAGACAAAGAATCGAGTTTTCTTAAGTACATTATGTAATTAACACCTATATGTGTGTGTGTTAAATACATTTAATACTAGGGGGTGGTTTAAGAGCACGCCTTTACACTAAACATTGCCGTTATTTTTTCTGTGTTTAATTGTTTGATATATACATTACTGTTTGTGAAAATTGCAATACCAAGAAGGAAACTGATGAATGCAATACATTTAATACCACAGGCTGTTACATGACAAGTAACAAATGATAAACTTATCAAATCTTTACATGACCTTTAGACTCTCATATTCAGTACTTGGAGTGGCCTCCATGCGCTGCAATTAGAGCTGCTATACGCCGCGGCATTGAATCTAAGGGGTTCTGAATAAGTTTCTGAGGGATTTCACTCCACGCAGTTTGTATTCGAGTAGACAAATCCGTTACACTGGTTACTGGAGGACCGTGAAGCACCAGGTGCCGACCAACCATATCCCAGATATATTCGTGGGCGACATGTCAGGCGAACGTGCAGGCCAGTAGTGCAATGGTACCCATCGCCCTTCGAAGACGCCTTGTACATTCCTCGCAATATTAGGTGGCCGGGCATTGTCCTGCTGAAATTTGACCTTTGGAGATGCCCGAAGCAGGGGAGGAGTACCTCGGGGTCTACAACCACCTGCGGCCATCACTGTAGGACACGTTGAAGAGGGTCTCGTCCGAAAAAAAAAAAACCCACATTTTGCCACTCAGCACCCCAGTAACGGTGTTCACGTGCCCATTTGGAAGCAGAGAAGCTTGTGGTTTCTGGACGATGGAAGCCGACTTAATGGCATGTGTGCAGCCAGTTCAACCTGCAGTAGATGGCGGCGAAACGTTAATGCAGGCAACTTCACACCTGCTGCAGTGCTCCAGTGTCGAACCAACACTGTGGATGAAGCTGTACGGCCCGTTATAGCCATGTGGAAAAGGTGGCGGTCATCCCATGCTGTGGTCATCTTCCGTGGTCCAGTACCCGCTCTCTGTGCTGCGCGTGGTCTTCATCTATCCACTGCTTCCACACACGCATCACTGTCATAGCAGTATGCCCTGTACAAGCCGAAACGTCACAGTATGACAAACCCGTTTGCCGGAGACCGATCATTCGAACATACTCATATGCCGATAAGGTTCCTTTGACGTCGATGAGGCATACTGGCACTTACTTTGTTGTTTCCGCCTTGTTTGACAGCTCTGCACTGACTACACTTGGTGCAACACTGACCTTGTCGGACCAACACGGCAGGGCACTGCTCGGCCTATGTGTACCCATTTCTCTGCAAGCTTAATTACTTATTGCTTGCACACTCTTTTGCCATCAAGTTTGGAGTTATTCGGGAAATTCCTTCGTGTTGCAGTTTTCAAAATCGGCAGTGTATTTTATTTTGTAATAGCTTTTACGCAGGACAATTATTTTCTCCTGCTCTATCGTCGTGGTAATTACTATATCGACCTAAACAAGCAAACACATTACTTAGTCAATCAGTACAGTTCGAATACAGCGACTTACCTGAGATGTTTCGGCGTTTCATTGCCTGCATGGATAAAACTATGATGACCTTCCCGTGAATCCCTCAGCAACTGTCTCACTTGCTCAAACCCCCAACTTACCAGCCGTGTGTACGCTTGCATTCTACCATAGGCTGGAGTGTTCTGACTCCGGAGTGCTTTTGAAGTATTACACTGTCAATTGTGTATCTTTGCGAATAAAATTGTAGTAACATAAATCAAAATCGTATATCATTTATTTCATTAAAATTGGAGGTGAACCACACGTGCTATTGTGTTAGTAATTCCGCCGCGTATTTCCATGTTCTTTGTGAATGTATATTATTTCATAAGGATGAATACATACGTGAAACGCTAGAGTTGTTAAGGCATCCTAAAGTCAAAGCCTCTATAAAATGGAAATGGCCTGTTATTTATGGACGCTCTTTAACTTCTTTGGTTCTCAGCGTCCCATTCTATACTGGGCGTGAAAGATCGCTTAATTTTGCTCAGAGGCCTCTCTTATCAGGCTTGAGGTTCTTTTACGTGCCGTAAATCTACGACACGGAACCCACAGCTTTACTTCCCTTCCCTTCCGAAGGAAGCCATGCTAAGGATTTTTACGCCCGAAAAAATCCATCGTCCTCCGCCGGGTTTGAACCCGCGACCTTGGGTATATGAAGTTAGCATGGTAACCATTACACCACGGAGGGCGACTGAAAAAAGCCTGTATAAGATAATACGTATGAAGAACGAAGTGAATTGAAAGTGAAATGGCCTACTCAAGATTAAATATTAAGGAGGTTAACAAAAAGCGATCAAGCAAATTTCAATTCATTGTGTGACAGATAATTCTGGCTAACAGTAGTTTTGAAACAACTAAATGTTTGCTTCAAGTTACGTAAAAAAGATTTAGAGTAATCGACAAAAGGAAAAGAAACTTAATAAACTTTAATTTAAAAAAGCAATCGAATATCAAAGGTACATTTGTTGAAAAAAGAGAAATATCAGCTCAGAGAAATATAATTGGACCGTTCATGTGTTTTTAAGAAGCAATGAAACACTTGAAACACAATGAACAGGCAGCATTAATAGACAGATTCTGGATGTATAGTTCAAAATATCACAAATTTGGGAAAACAATATTTACTTTTATGTGACCACTGCAAAAGTGCCGAATTCAGTAACAGGGAAAATTTAAATGTTTACTTTTAAATGTAGTCACTCCAAATGAATTGGTTATACTAGACCTATTTTACAATCTGCATCAACATTGAAGGGGTCTTCACCAGAGATTCAAAAATCTGCTGTTACTTGTTATGACCTCTGCTGATAAATGAAAAATTAAATAGAAATTTCAAAGAATGTTTTATTTAAATTTAAGCCAACGAGACTTTGCAACTAAGTCCCACTTTCCGGTAGATACTGTCTTTAATACAGAATTGAATATATATTCGGTGCTCTCTACGATGGCTCAAGTGATAACATTAGCGCAGTTATTATTAATTTATGTTTTGGAAGAGACAAAGAATGAATAAAACAAGGTGATAAGCCAAACTTATAATGTATACAGTCTTACAAAAGGATATACAATATTGCAAAGGAGTTTTGCTCTTGCGCTATCTTTATCTACTGGTACGAACACCAGTACCTTTTATATGATTAAAAAGCAGTAAAAAGTGTTCATTTGGATAGTTAGTCAGCCTGAAAAATCCAATGCTATAGCTGAGATTTGAATCTTGGATCAGCCGGTCTCCACCCGGTTGTTTTTAAGTTTGAGCTACCATAGCAACATGCTCACAAGACATCAAATTCAAGTTACTCACATTTTTCCGGCATTTTCCTAAACACGCCTTGTTGGAAAAAATGTTAATTAACAAAGTGTGTGCTTATTTCTAACTTTTCAACATTTCAATTTTTTTCCTAGCAATTTGTCAAGGGCACTGCATTCCTCACTGAAAAGGAATTTAAGTATTTAAGTTGCCGCAGGCGAAAACTACAAGATGGAACATTTACTCGCGGGCAGACACAGGCATAATTATTTGTTTTACATTTTAAAACAAAAATCGACGATGCGCATTCTCACTGGGATTACGACACCATAAATTCTGCAAGGGAAGTGAAGTACATGGATGCCGCAAAGTTTGTTTGCAAATTTGTTTGAGGGCCTTCTAGGCCATGCTGTGTTTACCTGGCCCTTTGTTTGAAATTTTACAGTCTCTGATTAATATAATTGCTTTCTATTAAGTGATAAAACTCGCCATTGCAAGTTGTACAGAACCAGCTGTGTGCAAAAAGTATCCAAGTGCCTGGAAATATGAGTTTCGGTATCTCTCAAAAGATTAGATTAGAGCACTAACTTACAAAATTATCGACTGCTAAGTTGTTCAAATTAAATAAAAACATTACCACAATTCCATTTGTAGAAATAGTGTCTAAAAAGTAATAAAATACAAGAAAATTGTTTCTATGACTAAAATATTCTAACTATTAAAGCAGCACCTTATTCATTTTAATTTTAAACTTTCCAACACTTAGACAGATGAGCAAAGGGGTTTATAGCATAACATTTACTGAAGTATTTGGTTGTAAGTGGCGATGTATGTGCTGAATAAGTTATTACTTTGGACAGTAACATATCCTGAGAAAGCTAGTATTGAGATAGCCATAATTAGGTACACTCAAAAAATGTAAAACCTTCATAAAAAGGATGGACATTTTCTTGAATATCTTCTTGTCATATGCGTGGGGGATGCTAAACTTAAATACCAAGTTCGGTATTTAACGGATATTTCGCTTTTGAGCTATGCTGTCAACAGACACACACATACACACACATTGGCCTTCTAAAAATTCTTTTTCGGATTCAGGGGGTCTCAAAACATGTATTTCCGATGAAATCTCAGTATAGAATTGTTGAGTGGAATGCAATACCTTTTCTTTATACAATGAGCATAGTACGGTGGAGAAAGTAAAAATATGATGTGATCTATCCACACGATTTTCTCGACCCATCTATAACAAATTATTGTTTATGACTTTATTCTTCAATTTAATTCATGCTAATCGAGATATGCATTAGCAGAAACGGTGTTTGTTTTTTATAGCTTAATATCCTTTAACCTAGTTGCTCATATATTAGACGATGAATGAAATTGATGAAATGATGCTGAAAGATCTCGGGGTACATGGAGCTTAATGTTACTCGACAATTGTTTTCTGAGGATAAGGGGAAAAACCCCAAAAAAAGCTTCATCCGAGTAATTCATCTGAAGAGAGATTCGAACTCGCGACATTTTGAATATGAGGCAGAAACGCTGCCACCAGGCGGGCTGAAACAGTCTTATTACTTAATTCCTTACAAGTAGAATAAGGGAGTGCACTAGGCTAAACTGACAGTCAAAGGTTTTATAATGTGGTTGCTATGGGGTCTTTGTGTGGCCAGGGTTATTTCCCATATAAGAAAAGTTTTAAGTATTTTAAAACTGAAACCAATAACAAGGAATATCTTGCAAACAGTCAACTCCAGGAAAAAATTGTACGTGACAAATTGTGTTAGGGTTTACCAGTTGTGCAAAATTCAGAAACAATTATCCAGGATTAAGTGGTCTTCGGAGTCTATTCTCAGAAAACTCAGGATATACATTTTAGTGGTCATATAAATGTATTATATATAAAAGATTTTAATCTATACAGAAGTGACGACTTTAGCTCATTCTCCAGCATGTTGCTGTTGTACCGGAAACATTTTACTGTTTCACTCCTTTGCTGATAGTCCTCCAAAATCGTAGCATTCCTATCCCAATAGGGGATGAAAGGGACCTTTCCGGCAAAGGCCTAAGACGTGAATTACCTCTTTGCTGGAGAAGATGTGTGTCGCCATTCCGAAGACTACCTTTTGCTTTCAGGTTCATTGTGATGCATCTTCTGTGTCTCCTTCAGCGTTATATAGCGCCAAATATGAAAGTCTGAAAACGCATTATCTTATGTGAATTGTTGAACATCTTAGGCACCCACCATGCATACAAAAATGGTACTTGAGAACCTCTGTAACAATTGTATGAGCGGATCCGACACTACTACTCATTTCTCTGGCTATAACTTCCACAGAAGTTCTCACAATTCCTCTACAGAGCCAGTTGTCACAAATCATGGCGTCCCACTCTCTCATCAGTAAGGAACTAATAACCGTGCTGGAACGACCAGATGTAGTCCACTTTTTAAAGAAATGTATCCACTCGCACACTCTTCTCTCGCTAATGTCTCCATAACTTTGCAACATCCTTTAACAGATTTGTCGACGTATTACAACCTCTGACCACAAATGTCTTATTACTATACTATACGCTGTTCTTCTACGGTGCCCACAGCTATCGATACGGCCACATTGTTTCAGCTGTCCTTCCTATTCAACATGTCATTGAACTTTCTCAAAGCATGCATTTTCACCTCCCGTGATTTAAAATGCCTGGATTGCTTGTTGGATTAATACTATTAGACGTTACTTTTTGAACCGCCTGCTTACGTTAGAACTTTGGCGCTCAGCTGCGATAACCACTTCAATGTTATTTTGAGAATTATAAATCATCAAATATTGAAATATGTGCACTGCTATTTAAAACTATCGTAGGATATTTAGTTTTGCCGTGTACTTTATCTGTTACGTTTATATTATTAGTACTTCGAAATTCCATTTTATAGACATAAAATGATGTCAATAATGGTGACATAAAATGAAAAAAACTTAGTAATAGGCCATCATCGTTATTTACTCTTGAAAAAATTACATCCAAATGGGCAGAATGCTTTAAAGCAACAAAAGTTAGCAATGCACCGCTGTGTTTTGTGCTTAATCAATTGTATTCGTTTATCTGTCTCTTTTTTCTTTCTATTTTAATGGCGTCCTTACAAGCTCTTACATTCGTTTCCTTTTAGCCCTTACACTACTGTCTATTGAACACTTGATGGTCTAGCTGCTTCCTTTATTCCCTTTACGATAGCAATCATAGTAATGCAATTCTTGTCATTACATTTATTAAACCTTTATTGATTAATAATCTTCGTCTACCTAAACGTTCATAACACTCATTTTGCTTGAATTATCTAACGCATTATTATTTTGCTTCACTTCGTAGTTTACGAACTTTTCATCTCTTTCAAGCATTTATAAATCCACAACAATCACAAAATAAATAGCGTATATTAACACTACAAACTTAATGTTAACATTTAAAAAAACACACTATCTGCCTTCTACATAGTACTTTGAGTTGAATATATGGATTACTATTGTTTATAAAAGATAATGAAAGATTGCGGTTTGTTTTAAAAACTTTCTCCATTTCTTTTCAACATTTTTTCTCAGTTGGTTCCCTTTTAAACACAATGATAAAACATATTCCCACCGCTTGGCTTTTCTACTGCATAAGTAAAGTATTTTAAAAACATTTTTTATTAAAAAGTCATAACGCTGATCTTATTAAAGATACAGAGCCCAAAATGGCAGGTGTCAGCATAATTATTAACTAGTTAACAAAAATATACCCTTTTTGTCCTTTAGTTTATTAATTACTGGATGATGAGCATAGAAACAAAGATATCGAATTTTACAATAAACATTTTTTTTTCCTTTTATATATAGATGTAATTGCTAGAAAAAATGTTGTGTTCCATTCACATGGCTTTCTCTACATCTTGGTAGCAAATATTTGTTAAAAAGCTTAAGCTTACTCTTCTCTCTAATTTATGCTAATCAAGATATACTTTAGCAGAAATGGTCTTATTTCACGGTTCTTTGTAAGTATAAGGGAAATAAGTGAACACACTAGGCTAAATCAATAGTCAGATCTTTTATAAACTGGCTGCCGTGTGGTTAAAAACCATTTCTTTGCATTGCCAGGAATTAACCAATTCCTGTATGTGATGAGTATTTTAAAACTGAAACCAATAACAAGGTATATCTCGAAAGAGGTCAACTCCACGAAAAAGAAGTATATGACATAAATTGAGTGTTTTAATCAGATCTACATTTCTGTGAAGTAAGTTGTTGTCTATCTCAATTATGCAAAATTCAGCAAAATTCATCCACAATAAAGATATCTTCTGAAACTATTCCCACAAAATACAAGATATATATTTTATATGTCATATACATATATTCAATATACGGCATTTTAATTAAAATCGTTTTGAGACACTAAAAATTTTCGAATTTTTATCATGTAAAGATAAGTTCAAAAGGGAGGATTTTCCTCAAAATCTTCGTGTCACATCCTTGAAACTTACTACACTTTTGGTATTTTACCAACTTTTCGTTCTTGAGTTATCGTGTTCATAGACCACGGACACACACTTAGACCTTTTTCTAATTTTTTTTTTAATACAAGGAACTCTAAAACGTGTATTTCCGGTGAAATTTTGGTATCAAAATTTTTAGTGGAGTTCAACATCTTCTCTACCTACATACCATGTACTATGTGGAGACAGTAAAAAGGGAGAATCATAGCCTAAAGGGATAGTCAAATAGTTTATAAGCTGCTTACAATGTGATTGAAATTCCTTTGTTTGTATGACCAGGAATTAAATTCCTGTATGAGAAAAGTACAAGTATTTTAAAGCTAAAACAAATAACAAGGAATGTCCCAGAAACGGTCAGCTCTATAAAAATATATACATTATGTGTTTTACATTTTTTTGTGGAGTCAGCTTGGTCTACTTCTTAAGGTTTACCAATAATGCAAAGTTCAGCAAAATTCATCCAGAATAAACAGGTATACAGAGATTTTCCCAGGCAATTTAAGAATACATTTTGTCATATATTTATATTAAATATACGACATTTGAATCAAAATCGTTAGAGCCCTCTCTGAGGAAATAAACATTTTTCGAAAATTTTTCCATGTAAATGATAGTTTAGGATGGTAATTTTCTTGAAAATCTTGTTGTCATATGCGTGCGGTATGCTAAGCTTAAATACCAAGTTCAGTATATAACGGATATTTCATTTTTGAGCTATGCTATCAACACACACACACACACACACACACACACACACACACACACACACACTGGCCTTCTAAAAATGATGTTCTTTTTTTGTTTTTTTTTTTGGATTCAGGGGTTCTCAACACATGTATTTTCGATGAAATCTCTGTATCGAATTGTTGAGTGGAATGCAATACCTTCTCTTTATACAATGTACATAGTATGGTGGAGAAAGTAACAATTTGACGTGTTCCATTCACACACCTATAACAAATTATTGTTATATGTTATAACCTTATTCTTCTATCTAGTTTATGCTGATCGAGATAAACATTAGCAGAAACGGTCCTTGTTTTTTTTTTTTGTTTTTTTTTTTTGTTTTTTTAGCTTAATATCCTTTAACCTGGTTGGTCAGATATTAGACGATGAATGAAATTGATGAAATGATCTCGAGGTACATGAAGCTTAAAGTTACTCAACAATCGTCTGCTCAGGTTAAGGAAAAAAGGCCCAAAAAAAAGAACCTTATCCGAGTAATTCACCTGAAGCGAGATCCGAACTCGCCGACGTTTTGACTATAAGGCAGAAACGCTCCCACCACACTACCAGACGGGCTAAAACAGTCTTATTACTTAATTCCTTATAAGTAGAATAAGGGAATGCACTAGGCTAAACTGACAATCAAATGTTTTATAAGGGAATCTTTGTGTGGCCAGGGTTATTTTCCGTATGAGAAAAGTTTTAAGTGTTTTAAAACTAAAACTAATAACAAGGAATATGTCGCAAACGGTCAATTCCAGGAAAAAAATTGTATACGATATAAAAGGTGTTAGGGGTTACCAGTTGTGCAAAATTCAGAAAAAATTATCCAGGTTTTCAGAGTCTATTCTCAGAAAACTCAAGATAGACATTTAATTGTCATGAAAATGTCTTATATATTAATCTAACCACTTTTAGAACCACTTTTGACAAAAATAACATTTTCGATTTTTTTTCCATGTAAAGGATAGTTGGGGGTGAGGAGATTTTCTTTTTTCAAAATCTTCGTGTCACACCCTTGGAAGAAACTGAACTTAAATACCAAGTTTTGTATTTTAGGAACTCATCGTCTTTGAGTTATCGTGTTCACAGAGACACGGATACATACACGGACCTTTTTCTAAAAATGCTTTTTATACAAGGGACCATAAAACGTGCATTTCCGGTGAAATCTCGGTATCGAATTTTGGGTGGAATGCCATGTTCTCTCTATACCTGTGTACATGGTACGTGTAGAGAAAGTAAAACTATTCTGTATAAGATTTGTTCATTATCAGCAACTTGGCGAAAGCGTGAGAGTAGACAAGGACAAAGCTAATGGCAACATATAAGCGTTAGATAGAGACAGAGATGTCCCATTTGAATTCAATCTATCTTTTAAGGTTGAGATAAGCTATAGTAATGGCTGTTTCAAATGTGTGTCCGCATTTTTTTTTTTTTTATTATAAAAACAGTAACGGAGTCTGATCAGGACTCCGGTACTGTATCCCTATTTATATTTCCCCCCGTAGGTTTTACTGATTACTGGTTTACTGTTTTACTGTTTCTTTTACAAACATATACACATTGCACAAACATATAACATCCATGCCCAAGGCGAGACTCGAACCCACGATCCCCTGCCCACGAAGCACCAAAGCGAGATGCTTTAGCGAGCGTGGCCATGGGGACCGGCTCATTTAGGCGAATGCGCTAGCACGTTCACTCAATTGGCAACAGATTCCGCTAATTATTGTTGGGAATAAAGATGAGCTGAACTGAAATTGAGAATATTTATTTACCACTATCACAGATGTTAGAAGCTTTCCTCATCCCTATGGGCAGAGCTTGACTCTTTTGTTCTTGTTTCGACACTTTGTAGCGTTTCTTGTGTATTTGTGTATACGTAAATTATTAGTTAATTTTGTTTTCGGGGTGCTTTACATTTATAGAGACGTAATTTAATTTCCTTACTGACAATTCTATGTGCTGTTTGCACAGAAACAGTTGCTTCCTGTGCTGATTTCCGCATTAATTTAGTGGGGCTTCTTAACTTTACATCTGAAATTTCTACCAGTTTAGTCTCTGTTGAAAATTTAGGCCCACCGTTTTTCGGAACATCACGTACATCACCAATTTCATGGAATTTAGTAATTAAATCTGTCACGAATTGCGATAAAATGTAAATAACGCGTTATTTATGGACGCTCTTTAACTGCTGTGGTTCTAAATTGGACGTGAAAGACCGCTTAATTTTGCTCAGAGGCCTCCCTATCAGGCTTGAGGTTCTTTTTTGTGCCGTAAATCTACGACACGGGACCAACGACTTTACTTCCCTTCCGAAGGAAGCCATGCTAAGGATTTTTACACCCGAAAAAATCCATCGTCTTGTTTGAACCCGAGACCTTGGGTATATGAAGTTAGCACGGTCACCACTACACCACGAAGGGCGACACGTAGTGCGATGAGGACATACCGAATGTGCAAAATCTTCAAGAAATTTACGTTTTACATTTTTACTTTCTCTATACGCACTATGTACATAGTGTATAGAGAAGGTATTACACTCCACCCAAAAATTCGATACCGAGATTTCACCAGAAATATATGTTTTAGGGTCCCCGATATCCAAAATAAGCATTTTCACAAAAAGGTCCGTGTGTGTGTCCGTGCGTCAGTGTGTCCGTGTGTCCGTGTGTCTGTGAACACGATAACTCAAAAACGAAAAGTCGGTAAAATACCAAACTTGGTATTTAAGTTTAGTATCTTCCAGGGATGCGACATGAAGATTTTGAGAAAAATGCCCCGACCCCAACTACCCTTTACATGGAACTTTTTTCGAAAATTTTGATTTTCTCAAAAATGGCTCTAACGATTTTGATTAAAATTTCGTACATTAAAGATATTTACCTGACATATAAAATGTATATCTTGAATTTTCTGGGAATAGCTTCTGAAGAGTAGTTTATTCTGGATGAATTTTACTGAATTTTGAATAACTGCTAAACCCTAAGAGATGGACAAAAACTTACTACACAAAAAAATGTAGAGCACGTTAAAATACACAATTTATGTTGTATACCTTTTTTTTCGTGGAGTTCATCGTTTTTGAGACATTCCTTATTTTTGGTTTGTGCTTTGAATAACTTATACATTTCTCATACAGGAATTTGTTTGCTGTCCATACAAACAAAGGAACTTCAGTGACAAAACAACTTGCTTTTGATTATCATTTTAAGCTATGGTACTCCCTTATTTCACCCATACTTACAAGGAAACAAGTAATATGGCTATTTCTGCTATTTTTTTCTGATTAGCATAAAGTAAATAGGAGTATAAACTTTTTAAGAATAATTTGTTGCAGCCATATAGAGAAAGTCATGTGAATGATACACATCAGATTTTTTGAAATCTTATCAAAACCAAAGAATACGTCAACTGAAAAATGTTCTCACTTCAAGGTTAACATGTTCACGTTTCGCAAGCACAACCACACAGTAGTGACTTCAAGCACACAGTTCTCACAGTATTATTCATGTAGAATAAGGGAGGACAAACCTGCTCCATAGTTCCACCGTTACAACCGTCCGAGTTCACTGCAGAGACTCTTTTGAGACACACGATATACGAGTATATTGTTTGCTTTGAAAAATGAATAGATGTTTGAATCATGAATATTATTGACATGCTATTTAAAGTACTCAATATCTCAGGGTAAGTATAAATAAATTAATCATTGTGTTATAAACGTTTTATATTGTTAAATATCACGAACTTGGTAATGCTAAGAGAAAATTGCTTTGAGTCTGTGTTGTGTGCAGCTACCGGCAGACCGAGTTTTAGTTGATTGGGAGGGAGTGGGAAATAAAAATACTGCGGCACTCCGATGGAATTAGTTTGGGTAACCACTACTACTTCGCTTCCCAACAATGACGTGCGGGAGACAGTTGAACCATTCCCTCGACCAACACTCAATTAACAAGTTGCACACATTGTTTCACACGTGGAACACAACATGTGCGCCAATTACTCTACCTTTCCCTAAGAAAAAAACAAGCCCACTGGGAAACAACTTTGTTGCATTTTCCAGCAAAGGTACAGCACCCCTTAGCTAACAAACGGTAACAGTTGGACTAACAACTCTGTAGCTAAAGCGACACTTAGTGCATTAACCTGAAATGTAATTTACATCGCATTGGTTACCAGGTACTGAAACTTGTCCGCTACACATGAGTGTGGGCATTTGTTCTTGGCACTAGTTTGAACTGTATAACTTAACTCTCCTGCAATTGCATGTTACATTGTCCAATGGTGTGGGAGACAATTGTCGTCCAGGTTTTATTTTTATGTTAGAATCCCGTTGGAACATGACCAGACACTAAAACACATTAATGGATGCCTCACTGAAGTAGATGATTAAGTCAGCATCATTTAAACTGTAATGAAACATATAACGTGGAAAGTTACACCGTTTTAAAACACCGATATTACGATTCGATTCTCGGCTTTCAATGTTCCCACTGAGCTAGTCTGATTCCATTAAGCATTGCTCATTTGATCTCATATACTCGATAAACTCTAAAGCCACAATCCTCCAAAATATTCAATGAACCTCAACTGTATCGAGATACGAGTCTAACAACTTCATGTTATTTTAATTTCTGAAGTAGCGTTTGTTCTAACTCCTACCTCTAATAGAGAATGCATTGTAGATTTCTATCCAAAATGTTTATATTTCCCATAAAACGCAAGTTCTAAGGTTTACTGTAGCAATTAACAGCAACGCGTTTAAAGAAACTTCTAAATACTCAGTGTGTGAACACCATTACTAATAACTTTCATAGTATTTCATATTTTATAATTTAAAGTAAGAGAACTGTGGCAATTGTAAAATATAAGTTATAAATGGATTTGTTTCAATTTTACTAGCTATTCTGTATGAAGCAGAAGACAATGCACCAAGTTTCAGCTTTTTAATTTTACAGTTTATTTTTCAATGTTATATGTTTTCTTCTCCAGAATTTAAACACTTTTTAAAAAAGCCAACACGATGAAATTTTTAAAATGAGCAAACAAACAGTAACTTATTTATGAAAATCTATTAATCACATGTACCGATGTGAAAATATATATATTACAGCATCAAAAGTGAAAGACATTATATTTCAGCAAGAGCTTATTTCAAAGATTTTCTAAACAAATGTAATTATTTTTTTCTCAGTACAATGAACTAAATGTAAGTAATTTAAACAGATACGGCTACTTTACCGTTATTATTGTAACTATTTTTAACATGTAAGCGAAATTTATTGAAGAATAAAATCACTAGTAATATTTTGAGGTTAAGAAAATGTTAAAAAGAAATATATAAAAGAACTTATTTAAATGTTTTATTTTAAAGGATTGTTTTTATTGTTCTGAGCTGCCAGTTTTGAAGGCTGTTGACCTCTGTGGGATGTTTTGGAGCCTTGCTGAGTGGAACGCTGAATTATGTAATTATATTTAACCTGCATGTTGATTTACTCACCAAATGCAGGAGCAACATTTTAAACTTGTACAACTCGCCATTCTCAGGTAATTTCGCAAATCTGAAAATTACAAGTCATTTAATACAAGTCGAGCTGCACCCTGCTGGCAAGATAACCTATATTTCACGGCCAGAAATATGTTGTGGTGAGACCTGTTCTGTATTTTCGAAATACATTACTATACTAACTTTTAAAGTTTTTTAATTCTACATCTATATGCTTTGGAGTAAGTAGAATGGTGAAAAATCTTATGTGTTCCATTCACATGACTTTCTCTATATTTCTGCAACAAATTATTGTTAGAAAGCTTATGCTTCTATTTACTTCTGGCTAATCGAGAAAAAGTTAGCAGAATTAATCTTATTACTTGCTTCCTTGTAAGTAGAAGCGAGATAAGGGGGTACCGTAGGTTAAAGTGATTTTCAAAAACTGCTTGCTATGTGACTGACGTTCCTTTGTTTGTATGGACAGGAGTACACAAAAACCAGTATGAGAAACGTATAAGTTTTTTAAAGCTGAATTATCTCAAAAATGATCAACTCCATGGAAAAAATGTATATCACATAAATTGTGTGTTTTAAAGTGCTCTATATTTTTTACCTGGTAAGTTTTTGTCCATCTCTTACGGTTTAGCAATTATGCCTAATTCCATAAAGTTCATCCAAAGTAAAGTAGTCTTTAGAGGCTATTCCCAGAAAATTCAAGAAAATACATTTTATTAGTCAGGTAAATATCTTTAATATATGATATTTTAATCAAAATCTTTAGAGCCATTTTTGAGAAAATAAAAATGTTCGAAAAAAGTGTCATGTAAAGGGTAGTTGGGGGTAGGGGGATTTTCTTGAAAATCTTCGTGTTGCATCCTTGGAAGATACCAAACTTAAATACCAAATGTGGTATTTAACGGTCTTTTCGTTTTTGAACTATTTTTTTTTCTTTTTTGCCCACAGACACACACAAACATTTTTCTAAAATTACTTTATTGGCCTCAGAGGGTCTCAAAACATGTATTTCCTTTGAAATCTCGGTATGGAATTTTTGGGTACAATACAATACCTTCTCTATACACTATATGCATAGTACGTATAAAGAAAGTAAAAATAGCCAGGAGCGCGGAGAAAAGCGGAGCCTTTAATAACAAGCTCCAATGCCTAACCTTTCCTTACTTAAGAAAAGCTTAGGAATTATTACGCGGTGTGACTATTGAACTCTAGCCCTTCTATGAAACATCTGGAAAGTGTGAATCAGCTGATTTGTGCTCATAAAGAATAAAACGAATACTCTTGGCAGCTCTTGGCAACACAACGATCTTCCGGAGGTTGCCTAGGAGCCCAAGAGCCCTCCTGAACCAGTTTACTAGGCTTAAATAAATGTAATTATCATATCAACGTAATGCATATCGACTACGTCGCGAGGCATTAGTATCAGCTTAATGCTATTTTTTCCTCATTCACGGTTGCTCAAGTTAATATAACTTGGCTTACCACTTTATGAAATATCTAATTTACGCAAAATGACTGTCGGACATCCTTCAATGTGCAATTTAAGCACACAAATAGTTAAAGAATATATAAGTATTTAACATAAAATCGTTAGGATAAAATTCTTATTCACACAGGACAAAAAATATGTCAGGCAGAAAGGTGAAAAATGGACTTATGGCACTTGTGCAAGGATGTATAAATCACGTGACGCTTCATGTAGCGGCGCTAGATTATAACGTCCATATTATTTTAAGGCAAAAACAAAAGTTAGCATTTTTGCCCGTTTTCAATAAATGTGTCCGGATAGAATCAACACATTCCAAGAATGTTTTTACAAATTTATCCCCACCCCTAATTGCCTACGCCAAAAACTCTATGTTTAAAATACGTTAGAGATGTTGACGTGAAGCATAAGATCTAAATGCATTGTTTTCTGGAAAGTACTCTATGCAGCATATTGCAAAATGTTATCATCAGCAACAGTAAACAACTTCACGGTATAGTCTTGTTTATTCCAGCGTCTTCTGGTCTTCCTTGGATCTCTTTCTTAAAGGTAGACCTTTTCAGGTATTCGGCACTCTCTCTCTGTTCTATACATATTGAATCTATATTATTCTAGAAGTTTTAACTGTAAAGAGGAGAAACATTAAAATTATTTTGTTTGTTAACGACGCTGTTGGATTATATCAGCGCTGCCGGTGTGTCGGAATATCATCCCGAAGGAGTAAACCTACTGGTATGGGACTGTCAATTTTAATCGTACTTAAAAACCATCGGTCTGGGCGGGGTTTGAACCTGTGGCTTTGAGATCAATAGGGCGGCTCCTAACCAACTGAGCTACCCGGACCGACTTTAAGTAGGAGGGACCTTATTTGCAATTTCCACGTATATCTTCATTTTTACTTCCTCTACAGTACGTAAGTAGAGAGGGAATTGCACTCCAACTAAAATTCGGTACCGAGATTTCATCGGAAATGCACGTTTTAGAATCTCCTGTATAAAAAAAATATTTTTAGAAAAAAGTCCATGTGGCTATAAACACGATTACTCAGAAATTAAAAGTCGGTAAAATACCGAACTTGTAAGTTCGGTATTTTCCAAGGATTGAGTATTTTCCAAGGATACAACACTAATATTTTGAGGAAAATCCCTCCCCCTTCCAAACTACCCTTTACATGGAAAAATTCCGACAATTTTTATTTTCTCAATAGCTCTCTCAATATTTATTAATGTACCATATATTAAAGAAATTTACATAACTAATAAAACGTTTATCTTGAATATTCTGAGAATAGCCTCTGAAGACCTCTTTATACTGACTTTTACATAGCTGCTTAATCGCAAGAGATTGTTATTATTATTGATTTCAGTTTCAAAATATTTCAACGTTTCACATACGGAAATTTGTCAGTTCCTAGCAATACAAAGAAACAGATTTCATCCCCATGGTAACCAGCTTTTAGAAGATTTGACATTTACTTTAGTCTAGTAAATTCCCTTATTTCCCTTCTATTCAGGCCATTTTTGCCAATGCTATCTCGATTAGCTCAAGTAGATAGAAGAATAAGCTTTTCAACAATAATTATTACCGAGATGTAGAGAAAGACATGTAAATGGATCGCAGCAGATTTTTAGTATCTTTTATTAATTTACATATCTTTACTGCTCTTAAAAGTTTCATTTCTGATCGACTTATTCTGCTTTTATCCCTTTTATTCAGTAGAAAACATTCATGCCATATAATAATGATGGTTAAGCCATTATTTTGTAAAATGTTTTTTGATTGTCCCTTTTGGTTTTGTGCCTTAAATGTCTTCTAATTGTTCGGCACAATGAAACGCCAGGTTTTATTTGCATGTCTATCACAATAAATGTGATTTCAAGGATAGTTAAACGCGTAATTTGCTTAAATATTATGTAATTATTTAATTTTACTCTAATCGAATCTTTTCTTAAAAGTCATGCCTCGTGTTTTCTCTGTTGTGTACTTTCTTGATGTTTCCTTTAATTTGTATATGTTTATACATTTAAGAAATGGAACCAATTTTCTTTAAGCGGAATAAAAGTCGCGAGGAATTGTATATAATATAATTGTCCTGCAGTCACTGGACCACACCTCACATAGACCCTTTGTGATTTCAATGGACGGAAGGTATGAAGGGGAGACCGCAAGGGGACCAGACCCGGACGATGACGCGCGCGTGCTCCTAAATATTCCAAAATGACAGAGATCTTGACGCCGGCACGAACCCGTCTCAATCATTTTCAACTTGGAGATCCCAAAATAAAACGAGGTGCTCCAAAGAAAGGCCTCTAGCCAGCCAGCCAGTCGAGTTGGGAGAAATCTTTTCACAGAGCAAATGCCACCTGCCGCAGCAACACACCAATCGTCATCGCTTGGTCCTACATCTCTCAAACACTATGCGATTCAACAGATGAAAGGGGATGATGAGCAGAAGATAGCGTTTGCATTCCTACATTCGCCTATCGACTTGGGGAAACCACGATTGAAAAAAAACCAAGAGTGGACTGGATCTCCCGAATGCGAATTTCATATGTGACGTCGCTGGATTCCAATGAGATAAGTTGGCAGGGTAAGTTATCACGGGAACCGAAAAGGTCGAAGATGCGTGTTTGAGTATCCTATCCCTGAGGTTCATTTTTAACTTGATTCAGTCTTCCATCCCTAATTTCTAATCTAGTTGAATGTTTTTCGTTTTAATGTACAGCAACGTTAAGGCTTATGAAAGGCAAACTTCGATGAATATGAATGGTATTTATTCATCATGTTAAAAATAGATTTCTAAGAATTTCCGTTTTAAAATACCAATGACTTGCTTTATACCGCAGTAGAATCAGCTCTAATGTAAAAATGGCCTATTAGTAAATTTAGTAATGCACAATCTTTAATGCAGTTTGTTCTCAAATGAATGTGCAAAAGAGTTTAATTCAATTAAAACCATGATGTGTTAGCTTTATTAATAAGTCTTTGCCATTAGTTTCTCAGGTTTTCAATTAAAATAATCGTTACAAAGTCATTTCGTCAAACCAATTAGAAGCGTTGCTATAAGATACATATCAGAATAGTAAGCATTTTACTTTATATTACTGAAATAGATAATTATAATTACAAGATTGAAAAACGGTTCTTCTTAATTTAAGTTAGCACTTTATGTTTGGCAGACAATCCTTTTATGATTTATATTAATTGAAATGATAATAATTCTACTAAATACTTCAAAATTGCTTCATCAGTTGCATTGTTACAACTCTCAAAATGTAGCAAGATGAGAGAATGCGCATTGCACGAACAAAGTAGTCACTAATGGATGAGATGTAGTTATAGTTGAGACACCACCCGCCATACAACAGAGGTTGTGTAACTAAACAGAGCCTTCTGTTGTTTTATAAGTATTGCATTTCAGTTATTGCCTTGTTTTAATAAAGTCTACAGGGCTGGACGACAAATTCATCCCCTTACGTCACTTTGGAACTCTAACTCATCACTTCAGTTGAACATGAATTCCTGTAACCAATGGCATTTTTTGCACTGTAACTAGGACGTTGTGCTCCCACTGGGGATATGTATGCTTTATATGCTAATTCAGCACGTAACCAAGCTCAATCCTCTCTACATTGTGAAATTTTGTGGGATTTTGTTATTATTACAACCAGTAATATGTTTCGGAATTGCTCGGCGAGTTCAGGGATTGAAGGAATTGTCTGCGATTGGAGGGTGTAGGCGTGAAACACGCTTTGGTCTCATTGAAACTTTACAAATTTACAAATCATCTCCTAGCAACATGTACCCCACTCTGAAATAATAACACTATGTAACAAAAAATAACTTTTCATGTCCTGGGTAACAGCAGTTATTACTTACTCTAAAAATGGAAATGGCGTGTTATTTATGGACGTTCTTTAATTGCTGTGGTTCTCAGCGTCCCATTCTATACTGGGCATGAAAGACCGCTTAATTTTGCTCAGAGACCTCTCTTATCAGGCTTGAGGTTCTTTTACGTGCCGTAAATCTACGACACGGGACCAACGGCTTTACTTCCCTTCCGAAGGAAGCCATGCTAAGGATTTTTACACCCGAAAAAATCCATCGACCTCCGCCGGAAGAATGAAAACAGAACTTCCAGAACTTCTAGTATTATTTAAATCTTGCTTACTTAAAACAAGACTTACAAACAAAAGCCAACCCTTAGATTAATTGATATTGATCTCTACTTAACAATAGTTGAAAAATATAAAATCTAGAAAGCTCTTCCTGTGTTTTGGAATAAGTGCCTTTAGAAATAATACATTTAAAGTTTCATGCTAATGAATGACCACGTTTCTATTGACGGATCCAGATTATTAAATAATGATTGTAGTGACGCCGGTGCAGTGTAGTTACTGTTTTCATTTTATAGAAAGTTACTTGTAAAGTCTACAAACCCGTATGATGAAATTTTAGCTCAACTTCAATCCAACAAAAACTTCTGATTCAAATAAACACATTTAAAAATTGAATTAGGCTGGAAGAGCATGCCAATTCTTTTCTTCATGTAGAAGATTAAGTTTAAACTCAAAACACCTTTGGTGCTGAAAATGTATCACTCCTTCACAGCCAACAAAAATATACAGCTAACTAAATTTAAGAAGTTTAAATATTGCTGGTACAGTATGCGGACTCTTCTTTGTATAGAAGATTAAGTTTATATTATAAAACTGATGATGGTGAAAGTTTAGCATTCTTTCAATCTAACAAAGCTTTCTGCATCAAATAAGTAAAGAAGTTGATATACTTTCTGCTCAGAATCAACTATAATATCATAACATCTGATACTAGTCAAAAACTAACATTATACGACGATCAATGAATTCAAACAAATGGATACAGCTCACTAGGAAATGGATAATGAAGTAACTGATTTCTTGGCCAAGAAGGTGAGTAAATTTAGATAAAAAATCAACTAGTCTATTGTAGAAAATTAAACAAGAACACAAACAAAGGGAAAACACTTGGGAAATTTTGCTTTTACTATAATACAAATAAAATCCTCCATACCAGTTTCAGACTACTAACCAGTCCGATCCTCGCTACCTAGCAACATCGCAAACAGCGAGTTCTTTGCAGTCCTGCTATACACCTGTTAAATGCCAGAAAACCTCCCCATGATTTCGTATTTTAAAGAGAGCTGACTTATCATCGGCGAGCATGAGAAGAGAGAGCAGCTTCAGCCTTAAAAGGGTAACGAGCAGCCAAAAACAGAAGAGGACATTTCCTTTATTGCGATAAACGAGGCGGAGCCGTGGCATAGTGGTTAGAGCACTCGCCTCCATTCTAGGCGATGCGATCCCAAGCGCCCGATCATCAGTGGACGAAACGGCGTCTGGGCAGATTTCCTCCGGGTCCCCCTATTTCCCCCGCCACTCATTCCATCAATTTCTCTCACATCACCTTTCCTGTCATACATTTCGCCTTCGTTTCATATCATCCACTTCCTCATGCTCATGCCTGGCTATGGGCTGATCACTCGTTCCTGGTTCTTCATTCTGTGGTTGGCTTTCAAACAGGCTCCTGACCCCTAGACATCCGCTTGTAGGTCCTAGGGGGTTTCAGCCGGGGAGGATAAGCCGACTACTAATGTAACTAATGTGGCGATAAGCGGAAGTCTCAAACATTCCCAAGCTTGATGAACTGTCTCACTGCTTCCAGCCTCCACCTCGGTAGCTAGTATCCGTGCTAGTGTTAAACGCCAACGGAGATTGGGTTCTATAACAATAATAACAATATTATTATTAATAATAATAATAATAATAATAATAATAATAATAATAATAATAATAATAATAATAATAAAATATAATAATAATAATAATGATAATGTAACAGATATCTTATTTCAAGTGCTGCATAGCTCTTGTTTCCCGTGGTTCGAATCTTGATCACTCAAAGTTGTCTACTGCTTCAGCCAACTCTCTAAACCAACTGTACTCTCCGACCTGTCTTGTCACAACTGGCCGCAACTGGCCCTGGCTATCCTCATACAGCCCCACATTATGCAACAAGAAACCTCCAGAGCTGGAAGACTCACGCAAACTTTTCTTTCCTTTCCGTGCTAAGTCCAGACACCTGCGACAATGCAGGGGACATGCAAAGTGCCGACCGTGCACGCTTTACCTTTATAATGCTGCCGGCCTTGTAACTTTCTTTGTCATGAAACAAAAAAAAAAAACAAGAAGAAAAGAAAAGAAGAAAACTTTTAAAAAAATATCCGTATGTATGTTGCTTTCTATGTGCGTGTATCTGTGTGTGAGCTGCACAATTCAAAAACGATAAGTCAATCAAATACCAAACTTGGTATCTCAGTTTAGTATCTTCTATGGATTGGACACGAATATTTTCAGAAAAATACCCCACCAAAAACAACCCTTAAATGGAAGATTTTTCGCAATTCTTGATTTTCTCAACAAAGCCTTTAAGCAAATAAAATGTATTTCTTGAACTTTTTGGGAATAGCCTCTAAAGTCTACATGCTGAATGACTTTTGCATAACTGTAAGAGACAGACAAAATATGCCATACAAAAATGTAATTCTAGCTAAAAACCACAATTTATGTCATATACTTGTTTTGTAAAGCTAACCAATTAGGAGAGATTCCTTGCAATAGACTTCAATTTTAACATACGTCAATCGTGTAATCTCTCCTTTTGTTTTACTCCTGGTCTTGCAAAGAGAAATGAATTTCAGCATCAACATAGAGACAGATTTTAAAAGATTCCACTTTCGTTTTAGCCTATTTCCTATTTTCCTTATGCTTAGAAGGTGTTAAGTAATATGACAATTTCTGCCAAAATTTATCTAGATTAGCATGAAGTCGTTCGAAGAATACTCTTTTGTTAGAATAATGAGAGCACGAAGAGAAAGCCATATGAATGGAAAATATAACTTTTTATTACTCTTGATTAAACTCTTACTGAGAAATGTATCCTTTCTAAAGGTTAGAATTAGGGAGTTGAGAAGCTAAGATATGATGCTATTTTTTAAATTAATTTTGATGATTGTGTATTGTTCCTTGAAGAAACAGCAACAATAGGACATGGGTCTGTTTTATTACTTTTGATGAAATGCTAAGAAAAGAAATTTCTGTCTTGTGAAAGAAGAATTCGGATGTTGAAAGACTAGGATATCTGTAAATACTTTTGATTAAACAAATATGAAGGTATTTTATCCTTTGCGAAAGCAGAATTAGAAGGTTGGAAAACATGAATACGGTGTTATGTTGTAAACGTATGATGAATTCAGCAATTAAGTCAATATTGGAATTAAATACTGGAACTATATAAAAAGTTATTATTAACTTTCTGAAAATACCAAGAGAAAACACTGTTCCAAAACATTTTTATTCAGGTATATTTACATAGTGCTATTCAAATTCGGTGTCATGGAGGAACAAGCAGTTGAGATAACTTGCTAAAAGGGTTTTATCGAGCAGGGCTAATTTCATTTCCGATCCTGATGTTTAATACAAATAATAAAGCAAGTAGAAAGGGCAGAGGGCTACGTATGACGCAACCTGCGCGGCGTCGTTTACGTCTGTTTGACGTCATAGTAGGTGGTGCCCACCCACACACAACACAGAGCTGTATCCAGAAACATCTATGGCCAACGCTGGTTTCAGAAACCCTTTGTGCCCCGCTACGTGAAGCCCTTTGACCAAAGCTTACCTTCTAGAACCTGACAGGTGAAATATCCTGGAGCTGTTAGTGGAAGTTCAAATAGTCTACCTCAACAACGTTAACTTATCTTGTTTTTGACCTAATTATTTGAAACTGTTATTAGAGAAACGTTTTCTTTGGATACCTTTTGGGAAATGTTTAATTTCCGTTCTTATTATAAGGTACCGCAGGTACATGAGATGAAATAATAATTTGGAAAGAAACTTTAAAAGAAAGTTTAGAGTATCTATCCCGCATTAGTCAGTTGTGAAGCAAACACAGAAGAAACCTAATTTAGAAAATTTGTACCGCGGAATTTGTATCGCGGGCAAGTTATGACTTAACGATCTCGGTTACTCTGGTCTACTGGATGTACATTGAGGATTTGGTGACTAATGAACTTAATTCATCACTGTTTGAGTTAAAAATAGAACTATTTTTACATCTTTGTTTACATCACCATACGTGTATACAAATTGATGTGTTCTAGTCACATGACCTTCTCTACTGTTCTGCATACATACCATTCATACAAAAGATTATTATCTACATCATGCTAATCGAGATAAACTTTAGCAGAATTGCTCTTATTACTTGCTTCCTTGTAAGTAGAAGGGAAATAAAGAGTACACTAAGCGGTAGTCCAATCTTTAAAAGCTCATCGCATTGTGATACAATTAAACAAAATATATATGAAATGAATGAAAACGTCCCATTTAGTAAAATTAAAGTATTTGTGAATTCAAACCAATAACAAGTTCTTGGACACGTTCAGCTCCATTCACATAACTTTCTCTACCTGATCTGCAAACAAATTATCCTTACAAAATATTCTTCCATCTACTTAATGCTAACCGAAAGAAATTGTTATGTTACTTAGTTCATTGTAAGTAGAAGGAAAATAAGGAAATGCATTAGTCTAAAGCATTAGTCGAATCTTTTAATAGTTGTCGCTATGCATGAAGTTGAAAGTCGCTTCATTTTGCATGACCAAAAGTAAAATAAAAGGGAATTTCAGCCCTCCGATTAAATAGTATAAGTAGTTTGAAGTTCAAACCAATAACAAGGAATATCTCGGAAATGGTTAACTCTACAAAAAATGTACATTATATAAGTTGTGTGTTTTAACGATATGTACATTTTCTGAGTAATAGGTTTTAGTCTATCTCTCACGGGTTACCAGTTAATCAAAAGTCAACCACATGTCATCTTTAAGGGATATACCCAGAAAATTTAAGATATACATTTTATTTCTCATGCATATAAGTTAATATATATATATATATATATATATATATATATATTATATTAAATACACAAACAGGCTGCTTCAAAACGACAACAAACAAGATAGCAGTCGATTAGCTTTCACTTTGACTTGTCCGCAACTTGATGTCGCAACTTTCAAACTCTTCTATTTAAAGTTTTATGTGTGTTTAAAAATCGCACACATTTGGGATTAGGCAGCGAAGGAACAAAGGTTGTCATGCGCCACGTAAACAACCTCAGAACGTGTTAAACGAAACACATAACAAGACACATATGCTACGTTTTCCATTACTAGGGTGACCAGTGCCGTGCCGGCGTGTCTATCAAACCCCTACATCACGCGACTGGGACCTTCGCTACCAACCGGCATCTCTCTTGTAGTGGGCCAAGCATGTGCTATTGGACATGTACGACTGCCTAATCATGGTGATTTTATATGTATGTGCCAAGTTTAAAGCCGAAAATTATATTCACGTATCGCATACGGTATGACCAACAAGGTCCACATCTTCGTTTGGTGTCGTTTTGAAACATCCTTAGAGCCATTGTTGAGAATTTTTTTTAATTTAATCAAGTAAAGGGTAGTTTGAAGTGAGGGGGGGGGGAGTTTCTTAAAAATGTTCGTGTGGCATCCTTTGAAGATGCTGACCTTAACTATCAAGTTTGGTATTTAACCGACTTTTCGTTTTTGATTTATGTAATTTACACACACACACACACACACACACACACACATGGACTCAATGGCACTCAGATACACATACAAACACACACACATTTTAATATAGTTGCTTTTGGATGCGAGGGTCTTAAAAGGCGTATTATGTTAATCGGTATCGAATTTATGGGTGGAATCAATACCTTCTATACCTCTGTACTATGTACTAAGTAGACAAAATGAAAATTTTTATGGCATGCGTTGTGTGTTTTAACGAAATCTACGTTTTTATGCAGTACGTTTTTGACCAACTCTTACAGTTTTTCAGTTATACCGAACTAATCCGGAATGAAGAGCTTTAGAGGCCATTCCTAGAAAATTCATTTCATTTGTTTGAAATATGTTAGATATATGGTATTTTAATTAATATCGTCATCCATTTTTGAGAAAGTAAAAAATTGCGAAAATGTTCCATTAATTGGGCTTTTGTTGAAAGCCTTGGTGTTGTACCCTTGATATATGCTGATTAAATATATATATATATATATATATATATATTTTGGTAATTGAATGACTTTAAAGTTTTGAGCTTTTGAGTCCAAATAAACATATACAAAAATGAACCTTTTTATAAAAATGATTTGTTTAAGATTCAGGACCCTCAAAACAAATATCTTTGGTGACATCACGAATTCAGGTGTAATACAATACTTTCTCTATATAGTATGTTCATAATACGTGTAGAGAAAGTAAAGACAAAGCTGTGGTAAGGTTAAATTTTGAACATTTTAATTGATAACAACGTATGTAATGGGCCAGCAATACTTCCGATAGCTTTAGTAGAGAATAACTATCTTCCCCGTTCTGTTTGTTGGAAGTGTTTCATGATATTATTACTTATGAGGCTTTCCCTAATTACTCTTTCAAAAAGCTATTCTAAAAGTTATTATTATTACTATTATTATATAAGTTTCAGAAATAATGTGCAATAATTCACACAAGGAAAGTACACGTCAAAAGAGGCTAAAAAGCTCCAATAGACATGGGCCCACAAACAAATCGTTGTCGAAGTATCGAATTAATTCGAGTTGAGATGAAATTTCCTTGGATACCTATATAATTAACTACGTTATCTCAAAGTTTTTTAAGCTACTATCAGTTTGTATACGCATGCGCAATTATTTTCCTTTCTCCCTCCGTGCACTGTGCGGACCGGCCTCACAAGCAAATTACGTAAGTGAAGACACGATGAACAGAGGTTACAACAATGAAGAGTACGCAGACATGCAGTTCATGTAGATATGTCAAAGCGACTGACAGTGCTCTTGGAGTTGCACGGTTGTATGAAGAAGGTTTTCCTCTCCGCAGGCGAACATTTAGCCGGTTACATCAGCGCCCTAGAGAAACTGGGAGTTTCGCACAACATGTACGAGAAGGTAGACCCAGATCCATAACACCCGATGTTAAGGAAAGGATGTTACGCATTGTACACGAACGTCCAAGTACTTAAACAAGCAGGATTGCTACCCTAGAGCGTGTCCTGAGCCATAGCAGTGTGTGGCGGATTTTATATCGGCAAGTACACTACCCATATCATCTCCAGCGAGTGCAAGCTCTCAACAATCCTGACTTCCCTTCTAGAGAGAACTTCTGGCAATGGATGCAACAACAGTGTACCCTGAATCCCCTGTTTGGAAGCAGTATTCTGTTCCCGGATGAAACTGGATTTATCGGTGATGATATTTTTAAATATCATAAACTGTCACATTTGTGCAATATACGTATCACATCAGCAGCGTTTTTCGTTCAACATCTGGGCAACTGCTCGGAGACCGCATAATTGGACCATACTTCCTACAGAAATTAACCGGACTGCAGTACATGCGGACTGTACTTCCAGATCTACCTCATCACGATGATGTCCCTCTGAACCAACGCCTGGACCTGTAGTTCATGCATGACAGTCCTCCAGTATATTTTCATTTACGCCGGCTTCTAATTCGAAGGTATGATCAACAATAGATATGCAGAGGAGGGCCTGTGTCATGGCATACAAGGTCTCCGGATTTAAATTCCATGGATTTCTGTGTGTGTATTCTGTATTTACGAGAATTCTTGTTTTGGGTGTCACAGATTTCCCCTTGGAGTTACAACTCAACTGCCTCACTCACTATAATAACTCTGGTAGCTCGCGCGTTCGCTCGTTTTGGGTGTCACAGATTTCCCCTTGGAGTTACATCTCAACTGCGTAAAAATTGAGGCGAATACTCTATATTTATAGAAACTCCACCCACGCGCAAAACCCTCAACTTGTAATCTCATTGGCCCATTTTTGGCGCCGAAAGTGGCTTGGGGTGCGCTTCTGCCGTGACGTGATTAATTGTAATTGGTCAATACGTCTTTCACGTGATTCTTGGTGGTTCCCCGGTTTATGTGGCCTTCACTTTCTCTTGCGGAGACGTGACCACACAATAGCGTCTTTCCCCTCTTGCAATATACAAAGAAATAGGTAAACAACTGAATTCGTCGCTTGAGAAATGGGGTTGAAGTTAGAAACGCTTTCCAGAAAAAATCTCTCTGAACATCCAATATGCAATAAATTCATTAGAACTTACTTACTAATTAACCTAAACAATTTAATCAATTACAAATATTGGCTATGCGCTTATTCACCTGGGCTATAATTCGTCTCAAGCTTTACCCAAGAGAAATGGATTGTACTTATACACTTTTGGTTCTGCAGTTTCCTCGTGTTTTCTGATTTCCTATATGAGATTTTTATTGTTGCTGGTGCTCTTCGGTGAATCTAAAGTCATTCTGCTATAGGTGTTGAGTACAGATGTTTTTGTCTTGCTATTCTGATTTTCGAGTGGTGCTTCTATTTTCTCCACTGCTTTCATAATAGCTACGTGCTCGGCCTGGTTGTTTGAACACTTATGATGGAGTTTGAATTGCATTTGTTGATAGAGGTCATTTTTCATCAATATAGCTATTCCAGATCCAGATCCGGAGTCTCCTTTACTTCCGACTGTATAGATTGCCAATGTGTGTTCAGTATTTTCTTGTTTAACTTTGATGTTGACGATATCTGCAGGATGTGTCCATCTATAGTAGAACCTTGTTCTTTTTTCGCTTCAAACCACTTTACTGTATTCTCAATCTCTATTAACCTGGGAGTCGTCTTTTATGAGGAGGCACAGTGCTTCATGAGATATAGTACGGAATGCCTTTGCCATTTATATTAAATAATCTTGTACTCTCTTGATTGTTGCTTGTATGTATGTGTGTATGTGTGCATGTATGTATGTATGTATGTTAGCATTTATGTATGTATGTATGTATGTATGTATGTATATGTATGTATGCATGTATGTATGTATGTATGTTAGCATGTATGTATGTATGTATGTATGTATGTATGTATGTATGTATATATGTATGTATGTATGCATGTATGCATGTATGCATGCATGATGTTCGTTAGTGTCTCTATTTGTTTTTCAACAGCATGATTAAAAAACTAAAGCTCCTTTAAATGCTAAACTTGATGTTACAGTTCGATATCTTCCAAAAATGTGGCACGAGTTTTTCAGGAAAATTCCCCCATCCGAAACTATCCTTTACTTGGAATACTTTTTTAAATATTCTATTTTCTCAAAATAGCTCTAACGGTATTTATTAAATTACTATGTGGTAAAGTTAATAGGCACCAAAACGTATATCTCGAATTTACCATCTTCTGGGTATTCCTTCTTGTTGATTTACATTTTATAGTACTTATATGTTTTTAAAATCATAATCGCATTCGTTTTCTTTCCCCCATCCTGGTCATTCTAAGGAGATCGGAATTTTAATACCATCACAAAGCGAGCAGCTCATAAATGAATGTAGTATTGCTTTAGCCCAGAATATTCCTTTATTCCCCTTGTTCGTACAAGAATATACAAATAAAGCCATGTCTGCTGCTGTTTATCTTAACTATCTTTAACTACAAAGAAGAATAAGGTTTTGATAGAATAGTTTGTTTTGAAATAGGTAGAGAAATTAATGTGAATGCAACACAAAATATTTTTCCAGAGGATCTCAAAATGTATTTAGAGTGAAAGCTCTATATCCAACATCCCCTACTTACAATATGTAGGTGATAGGGAAAATAAAACTATGCTGGCTCAGTCGGTAGAGCCTGTTTTTCGAGGGATGCAGGATTTGATTTCCAGCACAGGAGAGGGTTGGGAAGTGTTTTCTATAATAGACTATTCCCTATCCTCCCCAGATTCTGAAAGTATGAATGTGAGAGCCGGTGTGTGTATGTGAGAGTGAGAGAGACAGCGCGCGTGCGAGAGAGATATCTAAAGTGCTAACGTCCAAAGAAACAGAAAATACAATTGTACACGATAGTATTATTTTCGATAGGTAATATGTTCAAAAGGTAAAGGTGGCCGATATAACCATCACAGTTCATGGAGTAATTGAAAAAAAGTTAAATGAAGCGTATTGGAAGATTTGAGACTCCGAGAATTAAATTAGAGGATAAACAAATCTGAAATATAATAAGAGTAAAGGAAGATTTTAAAATTGTGACAGATACTTCACCGAAGGTTTGGATTATTGCAAAGGAGTGGTAGACAATACTGAAAAATTCACTGCCATAGTCGGGACTTGAACCACAGATCTCCTGTTTTCCGCCCATTTGCTCGAATCACTTAGCTACTATGGCAACATTCCGGCACGGCACTTAATTTTATTCTCCAACTGACTCACCTGTTCAAATCTCGACTATAGCATTGAATTTTTCAATATAACTCTACCTCTGCAAAAGAAAAAGAAGCAAGGACAACCATATTAAGAAATAGATGAGAATAAGGAATAGGTGAAATGTTTGAAGCTGAGTATTTAGATTATGAAAAGGAACTATATTAATAAGATGAAAATAGTGGAGATGATAGGAGGTATTGAAATGCAAGGTGTTATTTGACATTTATTAGAGAGCTGAGGCAAAGTAGCACAAGAGAAGGAGAAGTTAAAGCAGATGGATGACAGAATTGAGGTGATGTGTCTGGGGTTCGAGAGAAGAGAAAAACAGTGAGGAGGGGAGGAAAGAAAGAGAAGTAAATAATAATGTGAGTGCAAGGACGTTAGATAAGGGTTAGTAAGGAGCGTGCAGTGTAGTATTTATTCTCCGAGGCCAGGACAATGTGTTTGGATTACAGAGAATGCGGTGAATGATGAAATAGTGAATTGTGATTTTAAAATGTTGAACATTTCAATTTTTAACAAAGGAGCTGAAAAGATTAATAAAGGAAATTAAGTTTAAATGAACGAATGAAAGTTCAGTTGTTCAACATATTCAAAGTTTTAAAGTTTTTAAATAGTTTGAATATTAGTTTTGAGCCTTTTGAAATATGACATGGATTTTAATATTTTAACAGTGAATACTTTTTAAATTTTGAATAATGAGTGTTTTAAAATAGGTATTATATATAAATTTGAAAGTTTTATGAATGAGATTTTAAATTCGTGAATGACTCAGTAGCCGTAGTTTGGAATTACTGGTAGTCAGTAGTTTAGTTAGTATTTATTTTAGTTAAGTAATTGCTTGGTAGTTAATTGTATTTTAAAGTATGAGGTTTTTGAAAATAAAATAGTTTGGCAACTTGTGTCGAAAATGTTATTTTTTCTGTCATATCTTTAGTTTCCCACAGCAGATGAAGGTGCTGTGGATGAACTTTACGGAATTTTACCGAAATATGGTGGTTTAGTCTATTCCAGGATAATTTATTTTGTAATTTTATAACTAATTATATATTACGCTTTCCACATTGAATTGGCGTATTGAAAAGGTGATTATTACTTTCCCTATGCGTACTATGTACATTTAGTATAGAGAGGGAATTGTATTGCACCCAAAAATTCGATACCGAGATTTCACCGGAAATATATGTTTGGAGACCCCCTGAATAAAAAAAAAGCATTTTTACAAAAATGTCGGTGTGTGTCTGTCTGTCTATCTTTCTGTGTGTCTGTGTGTGTGTGCCTGTGGGCAGCATAGCTCAAAAATGAAAAGACCGTGAAAAACCTAACTTCATATTTAAGTTTGGTATCTTACAAGGATGCGACACGAAGATTTTCAAGAACATGCCCCCACCCCAAACTAACCTTTAGATGGAAAAAATTTCGAAAATTTTGATTTTCTTAAAAATGGCTATAACCATATTGATTAAATTCTCGTATATTTAAGACATTTACTTGAAAAATAAAATGTATATCTCGTATTTTCTGGGAATAGCCTCTAAAGGCTATTTTATTCTGGATGAATTTTACGGATTTTTGCATAACTGTTAAACCGTAAGAGATGGACAAAAACTTGCCGCACAGAAAATGTAGAGCACATTAAAACACACAATTTATGTTATATACATTTTTTCGTGGAGTTGATCGTTTTTAAGATATTCCTTGTTTTGAGCTTCAGCTTTGAAAAACTTATACTTTTCTCATACCGGAATTTGTCAAATCCTGTCCATACAAACAAAGAACTTCAGTCACATAGCAACCAGCTTTTGACTATGACTTTAGCCTATGGTACTCCTTTATTTAGCTTCTACTTATAAGGAAGCAAGTAATAAGACTATTTCTACCAACGTTTTCTCAATTACCATGAAGTAAATAGAAGCCTAAGCTTTTTAAGAATAATTTTGTTGCAGAGATGTAGAGAAAGTCATGTCAATGGAACACATCAGATTTTTTTCACCGTTATGTATGTTAATTATCCTTAACGATACCGTTATAATACGGCATTGTTTAATTAACGGATGAATAGCGGACCTTCTGTAACAATAAATTTTACTTAAGGATTTCATTGCCGAAATATTTGCTTGGTTATCAGTCAAATTAAAATGTTATTAAAGTGTGTGATTTATGACGCCGTGTAAAGCTACATGCTTTCCTAGTTACAACAGATTCGCATGGCTATCCCCAGGCAGATTCTTCTGTTATTAAGGTGTGTAATGCCATTGCCTTCTACATGTGGATGCCCTCACATTTGCCTTCTGGGAATGGAAGGAGTACCTAATAGTATGCTCTTCGTTCGATTTGCATGTACAAACCAAATTAGCTGTCATTGCAATAAATCATAATGATATATCTACCAACATCTGCTCCCTTATTTCTTCAACTTAATTTTGCGTGGGCCACGACTTAAAAATGCTTCTATTTTTTCGTGTTGGTTACATCCCGTAATTTCGAACTTAGAAAGCCACGCATTCAACAGCACTATATTCTATATAATATTCGCTATCCTCCGGAAGATAGTTAAGGGTTATTAACTAGACGTGACATTTTTTACTGCAATCGTTCAAAAAAAAATTTGATGTGTTCCATTCACATGATTTCTCTACATCTCTGCAACAAATTATTGTTAAAAAGCTTATGCTTCAATTTACTTCATGCTAATCGAGGAAAAATTAGCAGAAACAATCTTATTACTTGCTTCCTTGTAAGTAGAAGCGAAATAAGGGAGTACCATAGGTTAAAGTGATAGTCAAAAGCTGGTTGCTATGTGACTGAAGTTCCTTTGTTTGTATGGACAGGAGTTGGCAAATTCCTGTATGAGAAAATTATAAGTTTTCGTAGCTGAAACCGAAACAAGGAATATCTAAAAACCGATCAACTCCACGAAGAAAATCTATATTACATAAATTGTGCGTTTTAATGTGCTATACATTTTCTGTGTGGTAAGTTTTTGTTTAGCTCTTATGGTTTAGTAGTTATGCCAAATTCCGTAAAATTCATCCAGAATAAAGTAGCCTTTAGGGGCTATTCTTAGAAAATTCAAGATATACATTTTATTTGTCAGGTAAATACCTTAAATGTATGACATTTTAATCACAACCGTTAGAGACATTTTTGAGAAAATCAAATTTTTTGAAAACATTTCCATGTAAAGGGTAGTTGGGGGTGGGAGATTTTCTTGAAAATCTTCGTGTCTCATCCTTGGAGGATACCAAACCAAAACACCAAGTTTGTTTTTTTACGGTCTTTTCGCTTTTGAGCTATGCTACCTACAGACACACACACGCACACACATACACACAGACAGATAGACAGACACACACACACACGGGCATGTTTCTAAAAATGATATTTTGGATTCAGGGGGTCTCAAAACATGTACTTCTGGTGAAATCTCCGTATCGAATTTTTGGTGCATTACAATACCTTCTCTATGTATTATGTATATAGTACGTGTAGAGAAATTAAAAAATGAAAAATTGCTTCTTGATACAAATGGCTGATGAAACCTTAGCTGTCTTCTCCTTGCCTTGGGCTTTACATCATAAAATACACAAATTCCGACATACTGTTTTATAAAACAGTGCTTTTCTCAAATGTTTCATGCATATTAATTTTTGTTTAAATACAACTAAAATTTCCTAGAAAGCGCAAAAGTATCTATTTTAATATTATCGGTTACAAAATTATTCCAACAGAAATAGTAGTGTTTTAAAAACAATTACGAAAAAATGTTAATAATAGAATTTAAAATGTAAATGCTTTTAAAATTGATTATAATTCAATAATCAATGCTATACAGTATCATGTAAAATGTTTGAGTGTGGTTCAAAGCTCAGATTAAAAAATGTCAACGAATCTTCTAAGTTTTTGAGGTGTGTTAAATATACTGAGTATGCTTTATTAACATAATAAAATTTATGAAACGACTTATATCTTGAAAAGTATTTATCCAAGTTTAATTATGTTCGGTATTCGTACTAGCACTACAGCAACACAATAACAAAAAATCGAAATAATTAAATAAAATACAGAAATTTGAAAATTCACTATCAGTGTTCTATAAATTATACCTACCCGCAGTTTTATATTTATGTCCTCATCTGATTTAAACCACATAGATGAAGTTCTCACGTTTAATACAAGCTACGGTTTTTAAAAATATTTTATTTCTTTACAAAAGAATAAACAATTGAATGTACACGGAACCAATACTGACGTCTTGTGTTTTATAGCCTTCTTGATGTTTCTGATTTGTTTAATGTTATGTTTTGAGCGATCCACTCAATTAAATTCTACAGTTACGTATACTAAAACATTCATACATTGTTTGTTTTAAGTTAATGGCTTCCATCTGTAGGCAATTTAGTTTACTTTCTTGTATTTTATCTAAATATAACAATTGAAATCCCCAACGTCTATAAATTTATGTCACATACAAGCTTCATCTCGTAGTATTGATGCCAACCTACGAAGAAAGGATGTAACGCATAGTCAAAATTTCCTCTTCTTTGAGAAAATGGCTAGCTGATTTGCTCAAACAGGTAGGCATATCGAACAAATGTTGTGGCTTTATCCAGAAGTAGTGGTTGACTGTTGTGTGGTGAATGGCTAAAATATGCTATGTTATTATTTGATCTTCTTAATTAGTAATTTATAACAGCTCATAGGAGTCTTGGCCTTAAATACAACACAAAAAAAAAAAAAAGGTAAATCGATTTCATTTGCTAATTCAGTAATGTAAGTAGGACACTGGTACTAGTAGAAATGTAATTAGTGATCTCACTACTTTGCTTAGGTCGCAAATCACTGTAAACGATTACCGAGATTCTATTTGCTTTCATTTTAAAGCAGTTATGTTTGAAATAGGAATTGTGAGAAGTGTGATTTAATAACATGCTTTTTTCATTTATAGCTATAAAGTGTGTAAATTATTCAATATGCAATTTTGTGGTTAATTACAATATTAAGTCAAACTTTTATATTTATGTTTTTAAAGTATTATGATGATCGCCAAATTGAATGTTAAATATACACTGATAGCAATTTTCTTGCATGCAAATTTTCTATTATTGTGTGATTACATTTTTTCTTCAAAAAGAAAAAAAAATGTTTTAATTAAGAATGTTTCTTTTAAGAATTAAAAAAAAAGTCTGTTGAAGTAAAATAAGATAACATCATACAGGCGTCACCATCTCGCTTGAGTTTCTACTAGAACAAGAAGTGGGTAAACACGTGACAGCACGAATTTGCCTATCTTTTCTTGTACAATGAGCCCTGTTTCAGTTTATAATGTTGGAAACAGAAAACAATCCATTACCCGGGCTATTCGCTGCTACGTTTATGCGTGTCCAAAAGGAATCTTTCTTGTCTATATAGAAATTGCTGGAATAAGTGTTTAGTTTGCGGCAAAGTTCTGCACTCGATTAGAAAGTCTAGTTTTCAGCGCATTACGCAACCCAAACAAGTGAGAATGACAGCTTCTAAGGATAAGGATTATTCTTTAAAATTGTTTAAAATAGCAATTCATTACCAAAATGCTGGTTTTATTCACTGTCATAAATTTGAGTGTTTTTCTTTACAAATTAATTTTCATAGCATTACGGTGCAATTATATTGTAAGTGCCCAAATCCAAGAGAATAATATATTCAATATTAATAATTACAAATTCAGTGGGAGTTATTCGGGCTATTTACTATGCTCATACTATAATAGTTGTGTTACTTTTTGCAATTATTTATGTTACGAATGTCAATTACGACCAGACTTCTGTATGTAGGTTCATATAAAAAAATATAAATTCAAATTAAGAAGCTCTATAAGTTGTTCTTCAGTCATAAACCTAAAATATGTATATTAACCTATAAAAGGGAATTACGTATTTGAGCGCAAAATCTTGCACATAATCTCTGCACTGAGGGAATGATCTGTTCCTGCTTTAGTGCAGTTAGTTACTCAGTTTCGGACTTCTAATTGGGGTAGGAATTCCTTGTTTTACTGAACCTTAAATACCTAAGATAAACCTGATAAATAGTTAACATTGTAGTACTTAAAACATTACTGTGAATAAAAGATGTATTTAACGATAGTTATATTTTATTACAGATGTAAACTAAGAAATTATACATTTTCTCAATGTATTATATAGAATAATTCCTGTCGAAGGTAGTACAGTATTAGCAATATATTAATTTCTATACTTCCTACGATTTAATGCTCTTGAGAGCGTGATAATTACAGTTGTGATTTCAAAGGCATTAGCATACCAACGACATCACAAATAATGAAGAAAGTAAACTTAGCTATTGGAACATTGCCAAGAGTTGCATCACGCTTTCGGAATTTGAAAACAATAAATTTACTTTACATTGCAACAGTCCCCAAAATTTTGCGGCATTAGATTGCACTCATTAAAATCCAGTCATCTGTTAGAAAATAATGAGTAATATTTAAAAATGTAAGGGCTTGATTACATGTTTCTGCATACAAGCGTCTGAATCCTTGCTCTCTATAATATTTCGCCTTTCGTGTATAATGTTTAACAGTTTTTCCTCTTCTAACGATAAAAAAAAAAGGTTAGCTGTTTTTCTTTGTAACATTCATAATCTTGAAATGTGCATAACCCCTAACCTTAATCAATAAATTAACAGAAACTTAAACAGGAATGACAAAAAAAAAAAAAAACGGAATAACGTTTATTGTAACATTACTACGACCGCAATTATAATTATATGTTAATATTTACTCTTACTTATTTTCACATTTTAAAACCGGAACTTAGAATGGAAAAATAAATACAAAACTAACAATAAAATGATTTTAAAAGTTCTTATACTATCCATACTGAATATAAGTAACAATAATTATCTATAAATGGAAAACATTATTTTAAGAAGTATAAAATTAGAAAAGATGAAAGCTTGCTTGAGATTTACTTACTATAAATGTAATATCAATATTCGTACAATATAGCTTTTAGTCATTTTGAAGTGGATACTAAAAGATGAGGAGCTTTTACTTGAGCCTCACATAATAGAAGCTCACATCTAAACGTATTATAGCATTTTCCAGTTCAGCAAATAGTTTAGATCAGGGGCTCTTAAACGTCTAAAGTTGCAAATCGTGCAGATGTACTATGCACCGTGCATCGGTCCGACTCGACTCGGCTCGGGACAATTCGCAGTGATGACGAACAGAGTTGAAGATGAGAAAGGGAAAATCAGGTGGTGCATAGGACACACAGCAAGAGCGAGAGAGAGAGAGAGAGAGAGGGGGGGGGGAGAGTCTCACTATGTATTATAATAGTATAAATTTCGGCGTAGGATGAAGAGCATAAGGAAACGAGAATTACCTAAGTCAGCAGTCATCAAACACAAAGGTAAGGCTATGTGAACTCTGATATAATTGATAGCATTTCCAGATGTTTTACTCCAATGCAATCTTATGTTTTTCGCAACCATAATTAGTGAATTTTGAGCCTTGCTCTGTTCGTCTCTTCCATTTTATTCTAAAGGATATTACGTTGCGATTAACAAGAAAATTATTTTGTTTGTTGTGGCCTGCTTTGCAAGGCAATTCTCGATTACTTTTTAGTTTACGAATATAGAAAAGTTTATTTGGAGAGTGTATCAGGACATTTTGGAAGCGACTCTAAAGAGTGAAAATCGTTTGACTGCTATTCCTGTAAAGCAGACTACTCCAACTCTACTCGGTTGAGTCAGAGTACTTACGCGTACACAGCAACTGAGCTTGGAGTCCGGCTGGAGGGCAAGTGTATTAGCTAATACGTCATTTTATGTGGCAGTTATGATGTATTGCACAAATTTAGGTTTATATTTTAAATGGGTACAAATATAGTCATGTTAAATCCAGATGGTTCCGCGGTTACGTATCCGGCTCGCATTCGGAGGAGCCTGGGTTTGATTTCTGTTGACCGCTCACTCTAAACTTGGGGTTCTCATGACTTTTCTGAACCGCCTAGACCATCCCGTTCGGTTTGCTCTGGGTATACTCTACTGTTTAGTTAACATATTTGTCACGTTAAAAATGCACTAAATTGCTATTTCCTTTTATATTATTTTGTTTTAACATATGAGAGTTAAGAGATTGTATTATTTCAACTAATGTCATTTGTGAAACATAAACAACTGTAATATATTTAAGTATATAGTTACATATAAACAAAATAATACTGCAAGTGCATATTAGATAAATTGTTTTCTTTCCATTTTTCGACTCCAAAAGCATGTTTGTTGAAAATATTAAATATATATATGTATATATATATATATATATATATATATATATATATATATATATATGCATATATACACACACACAGACTTCAAGTTTTGCCTTATCCTCTATGCATTTGATGGACGACAGCAAAAGTTAATAAGCACAAAAAATAATATACACAAGAGTCATTGCAAATCGCCAAGGAAATTATTTTTCATTTAGATTGTTAAATGTCATATAAAACAAAGCCGTTACTTTATACTAATAATGTAAATAAATCAATAATAATAATAATATAATAGTAATAATCGTTTATTGTGTTCATGTGGCATGCAATCTAAGCCGTGTTCGCCACCCGTGTAATAAATTCGCATTCTCTGGAACATTTTTCCCACCTTATGTCACTAAATAATTGATCTCAAAAGAAAATAGCAATATGTATTTAGTACTTGATTAAATAAACCGCTGCACTTTTATTCGTTGGTATAATTCAGCACCATTCGTTATCTCAAGAATCAAGCAAGCCTCATGCTGCATTGTCTCCACTCCGCCGCTTCCTACATGCAAGAGATGTAAAGTTAAAGGTCACCCATATCCCTGTCAAATAATGCTGAAGGAGGTTCAGGACATTTGGATAAGAAATGGCACGTACTTTGGCGAGCAACAGAAAACAAGGACGATTATAAAGGTGAACCCAGACATCGTGTCAGAAAGGTCTTGATTGGATAATGCTTCGGTAGCTATTAAATTCACAACACGCAATGCATTATGCTCCTCCTCTTACTTCTTTTGTTCTCCTCCCTCCCTATCCATCATCGTGACCTTCTTCCTTAACCGCTTTTTACCACCAAGTAAGCTATTGAGCTTCGAAGTCAGGTAATAATAGGTACACGTGTATGGCGCTATTTAGATATTTCTCATCATTATGTTCAATCAGAAATACACTTAAACGTTAGAACTGTGAGCGTTGTCACCAATTATCATCCAGTCTATACATAAAATTATTAAATAGAAAATTCAATTCAACTAAGAAAAATAAGCAAAACTACTTTCCTTCCTTGATCTCTAACATAAAGTGAACAGTAAAACTAAATGTGAAGTCCGAACGCATTTTCTTTCCCTTCGTTTGAGAATATACACAATCCTCAGTATTGAATAACAAAATTCAATTAAAATCAATAAAAATAAACAACATTACCTTCTTTCCTTGATCTCTAACAAAACGTGAACAGAAAAATCAAATGTGACCTCCAAACGCATTTTCTTTCTCTTTGAGAATACTAGTCGACCTCCGTGGTGTAATGGTTATCATGCTAACTTCATATTCCAAAGGTCGCGGGTTCAAACGATGGATTTTTTCGGGCGTAAAAATCCTTGGCATGGCTTACTTCGGAAGGGAAGTAAAGCCGTTGGTCCCGTATCGTAGATTTACGGCACGTAAAAAAACCTCAAGCCTGATAGAGAGGCCTCTGAGCTAAATTAATCGGTTTTCCACGTGCAACATAGAATGGGACGCTGAGAACCACAACAGTTAAAGAGCGTCCATAAATAAAACGCCATTTCGTTTCATCCTCATGAAAGTATTGTATACAGTATGTCCCAGAATTCAATCGCACAAGTTTGCAGTATTATAGAGGAGTCCAAGATAGAGATAGGAAACCTATGTGCTATGGATTCTAAATTGTTTGCTACGCATAAAATGTATTAAGTGTTGGCACGCCACTGACCAAACCGCCATGGTCCGTGACTTGAACACTTGAATTTCAGGGAGCGTAGATATAGTAGCACTATTTAGTGCTATGGTTAGCGGGCGGGAATCGAGTAAGATGTTGAGGGATTTGGAGGTTGAAGTTTTCGGAGGTGTCTTTAATTTCATGTAGTTTCCTTTGTTGCATTTTATAATGAGCCGTTCACATATGGCTCCGTTACTCAATATGAGTTATTCGTACTGACAGATAAAATTAATGTAACATACGATAAGTATCTAGCCGCAACGGAGAGCGTTTAAATACCAATTGTACTAAACACTTGAAGGAGTACACTTCTCCGTCACTTTTGAAGGAGTTTCCAAAAAAAAAAAAAAAAAGGTCTGTGTTCCATTCACATGACTTTCTCTACCCGTTCTGCTAACAAACTATTCTTACTCAAGAGATTCTTTTATTTCTATCATGCTACTCGAGACACGCATTAGCAGAAATATTCTTATTACTTGATTTCTTATATGCAGAAGGGAAGTATGGCTAAAGTGATAATCATATATTTAAAAAGCTGGTCGTAATGTGAACAACTGAGGTTCGGTTGCGTAGTTTAAACATGAAACTAATAACAAGAAAGAGGGAAAAAAGAAGCATTCGGAAATTATGGAATAATCTGAGCTATATCTTGGAAACGGTCAACTCTACAACATAAGTGCATATGGCATAAATTGTGTGTTTTAACAAGTTCTACACTTTTTCTAATGTAATTTTTTGTCTATTTGTTACGGTTTACTAATTATGCAAAATTCGACAAAATGCATCCAGAGCGAACAGCTCTTCGGAAAATATTCCCAGAACATTCAAGATGTAGACTTTATTTTTGATTATCTATAATATACCGTATTCTAATCAAAATCATTATAGCCATTTTTGAGAAAAACACATTTTTAAGATATTGTTCTATGTAAAGGGAAGTTTCGGGGTATTCTCTTAAAAATATTCGAGTCACATTCGTTTCCCATCCTTGGAAAATAGTAAACTTAAATACCAAGATTTTTAGCTATGCAGTCCACACGCACATACACAGACACACGCGGACCTTTTTCTAAAAATGTTTTTTTTTTGAACTAAGGGGACTTCAAGACTTCAAAAGATATGTTTCAGGTGAGAACTCGATATGACTTTTTTTTCTATACACATTTGTTTCAGTTGAAAACTTGATATGGATTTTTCTCTACACAATGCTCATATCACGTGTAGAGAAAGTCAGTATTTGAAAGTGATTTGTCCTAGAGGGCTTGTCGTCTTGATTTAAAAAATGTAAACTAAACGTAGTAGTGCTAGTCAAATTGTGTACCCCTTTGAGAAAAATAACGATGAAGAATGGGAGTTTTAGGGCGCCCAGCTGCTAGGTTATTAGCGCCCTGAGAAAAATAACAAGATTAAAAAACTAAAGCATGGAAACTGGAGAGAGCGGTGCAATCTTTCTGTCGTGATATTCGACTATCGGCGCTACACGGACTCAACCAGCAGTATGTATAGCCGTCTGCTCTAACTGCATATGATTTGATGTCAACCGAGTGTCATGCACACCCTCAGAGAATAGCAATGTTGCCAAAAGTACAACTCCAATAGTTTTAAATATGGTATTGATTGTGCATCAATACTGCATGCCTTCGATAAAATGGCGCACGAATGAGGCAATCTGAATGAAAATAGAGTACACACGTACACGTTGTATTGAATTAAGTCACTGATCTGCCATGCCTTTGACATTTGGCAAAAGGGAGAATAAGTTCTCTATTTCAAAATGTTTATTCAGGACCCCTCTACAAATCCCCGAATGTGTGCGATTGAACTCTGAGACAGCCTATAGAAAGGGTCTGTCAAACGCTTAATATCTCGCCTGTGCAAACCGAGATGCAGCGTAATGAGAGAGAGAGAGAGAAAGAGAGAGACAGCGTTATAGGTTGTGTGTGGCGAATTACACTGAAAACAAGCTATAGCTCAGGATCTCTTGGAGCTTTCGCCGTGCAATACACACCATCACATGTACTCTGAAAAGTCCTGTTATAGATAAATAGAACAAAAATGTTACAAACATTTTCAAGTTAAGCTAAATTCCAGATCTGGCTACACGATGGTGTATTTTATATGAATCAACAATTTACCATGTAAACATTAGTATTTGAAAACGTAGTTTTATGTTTGTGTAAAGATTAAAAGCCTTTTATAAAACAGTTTTTATATATTTCGAAACAGACTTTACCTTGTAACCTTGCAACCAGATTAGAAAATTACACTTAGGGATAAGAAAAGGCTCATATGTGTTGTTTCTCTAATGCCGCTACGAAATTGTTATTCCATTGAGAAAATATTATTGTGTTTTTAATGCATGTGTATTTTCAGCAGAATGTTTTGAATACAACAATAAAAGAAAATAACGATCTTAACCCAAATATTTACTTATTATTTAATATAATAAATAAGCAGTACAACTTATGCTACATACATACATACATACATACATGCATACATACATACATACATACATACATACATACATACATATACATACATACATACATACATACATACATACATACATACATACATACATACATACATACATACATACATACATACATACATACATACATACATACATACATACATACCTACATACCTACATACCTACATACATGCATACATACATACATACATACATACATACATACATACATACATACATACACACACCGACGAGAGTTAGGTTCGATAGTAAGTTTGGAGTCTATAGTCATAGCCGCTGCAGCGAGCGTCAAAGGAAAATTGCGGCATGGAAAAAAAACGGTTTTTTTTGTGTGAACATTTACGTTTTTGCTTGTAATCAGTTGGAATAAATAAAGACTTGTTTGTTTGATTAATAAACATTGTGTTGTATACAGTGTGTGGTACATCCAGAATGTTTCAATAGAATATTTAAAATCTTTGTAAACACCTATATTTTTAATATTAAAGTTGTTCTCCATTTACATTGTTAATCCCTATGTTAATACTATTTACACTTACTTTTATAGTTCCCCTTTAATTTATAAATATATATTGCATGGAAGCTATAGTCCTATAAAGTTTGTCAAATGGAGTTCATATTTTGGACGTTAAAGAAATATTCCAGAACAATGGTATTTATTAAAGGCTATCTAAATTATATTAAAATGAAATAAATATTGGAGGAAATATAAACACTGTATGAGTATAAAAGGTGAAGTCAGTGATTGGTTGGCATATTTTCAGTCATCTGAATTCTACGCTATGAACCGACCAAAGATTGATTGTAACAAAACAAATGCGAGTGCAATGATAGAGCTAAGCAACAAGATTGTGATTGGAAATGTGGGTGAAAATCCGGGGGAAATTTCAATTCAAACCAGAACTAATGTTGGATTGGAGTTCATACTAGCAAAATCTCGGCGGTATTAGCAGTCTCAAATTTGCTAACAGCCGTCATTTTCACTTTCATGCGAAATAAATCTTTCATTTTATGAAAGTGTAAATTGTAAACAATAAACTGATGTTAACATGTAGTTGTTTTTCAGAAATTAATTCTTTGGTAAAAAACCTAGTAAAGTATATGATTATAATAAAAATAAACTTGGCTAATATTTTCTGGTTTTACTACCAAATATTTGTTTAAAATTGTTAGAGTTGGCATGACTGCTATTTGGATTCTGTTTATTACGCCGCTATAAGTGTCCATGATGACAGCGGCCTACCACTATAGCACCTATTTTATAGAGCGTGTACCAAATAAGGGTGTACAGGAACATTATTGCTTTATGATTTTCTAATACATGCATTTTTTTTAAACATCATTCCTCATCATGCGAAATGAACTAGCCCACCTAGACACTGTGCACGGAATTGCTTTTTCTACCCATTATAAGTCTTCCTACCGAGTCACAATACCAAATCTAAATTCTAAAGCATTTTCCTACAAGTAATTGAGTTTTCACTAGCCATATTTAGTTATTGTAATGGGTAACCATGCCTAGCCTCTAATAATTTGCAGGTTCAGACCTTCAGAGGGTGATGAATTTTTCGGACGTAAAAATCATTATCAGGGATTCCTTTGGAAGGGATGTAAAGCCGTTGGTTCCGGCTTATTTACACGTAAAAGAATCCCATACCTCACTGAGTCACCTCACCGGAGAGGTTCACTGGACAAAATTCGGTCATTTTCAACAGCGCACATTGTCCTATGGTGTCATGTATGAGCGAGGAGTTAATTCCTCATCAGGTGCACATAGTGGGGAACTAGGAATTCCGTTGACAATAAACCGCCATTAAGGTGGCCCAGTACAGCGAGTGACTGACCTTGAAGATTTACCTACTCGTATTTATTTGTCTTAAAGGCGCTACAGAATACAGTTCAGTTAAACCTAGTAAATAACTATTTTATAAATAAGGTTATTGCTTTCTAATTCCAAACAATAGTGTGAAATTGTGTTTAAATATTTCCAGTAGCAAATTTTGGTATGAAAATGATTCTCAAAAAGTGCTCTCAGAGACCAAGGCATTAATTCAGATTGCTTAATTGGAAGGTAAATTCCTGGAAGACATTTGTTTTGAGGGTTCCGTTCAAACCAGATTAGAGAGCGTGACAAAATTGAAACTATCGTTCCACAGCTTTCATCGCTATTTTTTTCGTCGCACCATTTTTGGGCGCGCTGCATTTGCAGGTGTTCAGACCCCATTCGAAGTTTTCAAGTGGGTGAAAGGCAATTAATTCCACCTCCACAAGATTGCTCTTCCCGCCCTTTTCCATGGCTTTTGTCACGTGACCGTCATTGTTTCAAACCCTCTCTATCATGCAGCCACCATATTTCTTTGTTCTTATTTTCCTGCTTGCTTTGACGTGTCTAAGCGGACGTGATGCTCATTCACAAGAAGAATGGGATCAGCGTTGGACTGGCCTACCTAAGGAAAGTAGGCACGATGTTCTCAAAACATAGATTTGTTGCTTTAAAAAGGAATTTTATTTTAAAAATAAAGTACAGATATGTAACCAACTGCAATCATAATTATACTGTGATTATATCTTTAATCCGTATTTTTAGGAATATTTTAGAAGTGGTCAAATAAGGCTTTAGACTGAATTTTCCGAAATTACTATGGTTTTCTTGCCTATTCACAAACTTAAAAAAAAAAAAAAAAAAAAACTGACATCGAAAATTAAAATTTTGGGATGGATGGCATATCTTTGAAATACAAGAAAAGAGTTCAAGTATTTTACATAAACAATGAACTCTAATCCGAAAAGTATAATCGCAACAAAGGAAAATGCTTCTGAACTATATGACTCCATCAAAATAATTTAACTTAAACGTGACTGTGTTCAGAATAAACATGAATAAAATGATAAACCAAATGCTATATATGTATCTAAACCAAAATTATGTCGGTTTAATTTTTTCTATCAGTAAGTGTCAATCAAAGAAAGCATTTTGAACCAATATTTATGACCCATTGCTTATGATCTTCAAAAGTCTCTATAAGGCTATAAATATGTCGACAAAATTTTCTGTAACTCACCAGTTAAAAATGAGGCAATTATATTCATATAAATCTTTTTATCTTCAGCCAAGTAAACAATCTTCTTTATTATGGATAAATACTTAGTAACATTGAGCAAAATAAAAATAAAATTGGCTTCTCCAGTAGTCGATTAGTCAGGGAACTGATTTTTTACCCGAAGGTTTGGATTTGATTCCCAGGCGGGAATCACGGGGATTCGAAACTGTTATTTAATTATGATTATTCCTTACACTTTATAGAGTCTTGAAATGCTGATGTTATAGTGAATTTGCTAATAAAAATAAGTTATAAACGGGACCATGATAACGTCGTCTGGTCCTACCACTAGTTGAGGGGAAATAACGAGCACATACCTTCATGGTAGAAGGAGAAGCACCCCAGCATTTGCCTACAGACCCAAGAACTATAATAAAACGCTGGTCACATTAGTCAGTCTGTGTGATCGAATCAGATACCTACCTCCTGAATCCAAGGCTGGCATTTTACTTCGGAACCATCTTCCTGGTGAAACCTATCAGATCAATACATCTGGCGTTTTAAAGGGAAATTCGCTTTTACTTTTATATGTTTCGAAGAGTGATTAATGTCGTGTATCGAAGGATCTTAGAATACAGAAATCACAAAACACCAATTGTGACCAACAGAACATGTATTACACACATATTTTAATTCGCACTATGATAACAAGACAGTAAAGTGGGAAGAATTGATCTCCTGTCAAGAATATTCGGTATAAACAATTTTGCATTGTCTTGCAGGGCAAGAGTGGGTTTGTTAGTACCCACGCAATGTGTGCCTTCGTTTATATCGTAATTTATGGTTTATTGTGCACGGCAATAGATTATTCAACCTTTAGGTTTTCGCGTCTGATTAAATCAACTAATGATATATAACTTATAACTTTCTCTACAAAACTTCCTACTGAAATTCTAAACAACTATATAACAAGGAACTGAGTTCCCGGTACGTTATAAGATTCATTAATGAAAACTATAAGGAAAAGCTTTACAGACTAAATACCTATGAATTATTTTTAGTTTCTTCCTAGTTTTCATATTGAAACGGAGGTGTAAAACACTATACATCAATATTAAATATGATAAATTCATGATCCATTACCCTCAGAAACTATTTAAGTCATCAAACTGAAAATGTTTCATGGTATAGATAAAAAGATTAAAAATTATCTGGCTTTACTTTCTCTAGTACGTATGTGCTATTGAGAAGATCTGTATTCCATCCAAAACTTCGATGTCAAGATTTCACTGGAAATATATTTTGAGATCCCCAAGTTCAAATAAAGCATTTCTAGAAAAAAATGTCTATATGTGTCTGTCTGTATGTGCTTGTCTATGAATAGCATAACTCAAAAACAAAAAGGCCGTTAAATACCAAACTTGATATTTATCCTTAGTACCTTCCAAGGATACGACACAAAGATTTTCAAGAAAATTCCCCCGCCACAAGCTAACCTTTACATGGAAAAATGTTTGAAAATTATGATTTTCTCAAAAGTGACACGATTTTGATTAAAATACGTATATGAAGATATTTACATTACAAATGTATATTTTGAATTTTCTGGCAATAACTTTAGAGACCTCTTTATTCTGGATGAGTTTTGCAGAGTTTTGTATAACTGTTAAATCGTAAAAGAAAGAGATAAACTTGCTACTTAAAAATGTAGATCCCGTTAAAACACATCATTCCTAGCCCTTTACAATTTTCTTGCAGAGTAGGCTGTTTTCAAGTAATTCCTTGTTATTAGTTTCAATTTTAAACTATTTAACTTTTCTCAAACAGGAAACCACCTTTCGTTTCATCTTCCTTGTTTTACTAATGACCATGCATAGCTAACCAAACCTCAATTGTTTTACATAGAGACTAACTTTTAAAAGATTAACTATCACCGTATTCTAGTGTATTCCTTAATTCACTCTTCTACTTACAAGGAAGCGAGTAAAATGACCAATTCTATTAATGTTTAGCATGATGTAGATAAAAGGATAATCTGTTGTAAGAATAGTTATTTATCAAGGTAGATATAGCGATATGCAGAGCAAACCTACCCTAAAATAGAGTCTATTCCAAAGTGTATGTGTGTGCGTGTGTCAGAGAGAGAGAGAGAGAGAGAGAGAGAGAGTGTGTGTATTTTGTGTGAATGTAATTGAATAAGTCGTTTAAACTTATGAGTCACACAAAATACTAAAAATCTAGTTATTGAAGTTTTCGCCACTTATTCTCTGTAGGTGTTTAAGAAACAGTTTCAATTCTAATATCTGTCCTTTAGACATTTTTACATTCTTCAGTCCAATATGTACGATGTATGTACATAGTGGATAGAGACATCTTTGTATTCCACCCAATAATTCGACATTGAGATTATACCGTAAATATATGTTTTGAGATCCCCTGAGACCGAAAAGCATTTTTACTTTCTCTGCACGTACGATGTACATAATATATAGGAGAGGTATTGTATCGCAACCAAAAGTTCGATACATCAAAAAATATGTTTTGAGACCCCTCAATCCAAAAAAAAGCATTTTTAGAAAAATCTCCGTGTTTGTCAGTGTGTGTGTGTGTGTATGTGTGTGTATGTGTGTGAGTGTGTGTGTGGGCAGCATAGCTCAAAAACGAAAAGTCCGTTAAATATCAAACTTGGTATTTATGCTCAGTTTCTTCAAGGATGCGAAAGGAAGATTTTGAAGAGAATTTCCCCAGCGCGAACTATCTTTACATAACAAAATCTTCGGACATTTTGACTTTCTCAAAAATGTCTCTAAAATGTTTGCTCAAAGTATCGTATTTTAAAAATTATATTTTGAATTTTATGGGAAAACCCTCTGAATAAATCCTTATTGTGGTTGACTTTTACGGAAGTTTGCAGTACTGGTTAACCGAAAGAATTAGACAAAAATTTACTTAAAAATGTGAATCTCGTTAAAACACATAATACATGTTATATACATTTTCCGTGGATTTGGCCGTTTTTGAGATATTCCTTGTTATTGGTTTCAGTTTTAAAATATTTATACTTTTCTTATAAGGGAATTTTTGAATTCCTGGCCATACAAATAAAGTAACTTCAATCACATAGCAATCAGCTTTTAAAAGATTTGACTATCGCTTTAGCCTATGGTACTCCCTTATTTCCCTTATGCTTACAAGGAAGCAAGTAATAAGACTATATCTGTTATCTTTTTTTCTCGATTAGTATGAAGGAAATAGAGAACAAGCTTTTTACAATAATTTGTTGCAGAGATATAGAGAAAGTCATGTGAATGGAACACATCTGTGTATGTCTGTAGCTCAAAAACGAAAACATAGCTTAAAAACGAAAATATGTTAAATATCAAACTTTATATTTATGTTTAATATCTTCCAAGGCTGCGATAAGAATATTTTTAAGAAAATCCCACCCACCACAATTTACTGTTTACATGGAAACATTTTTGAAAAGTTTGTTTTTCTCAAAAATGGCTCCAATTATTTTATTAAAATACCGTGTATTATAGACATTTACGTTACAAACAAAATGTGCATTTTGAATTTTCCTCTTTATTCTGGATGGATTTTGTAGAATTTTGCATGACGGTTAAGCCGTAAAAGATTGACAAAAACTTGCTACACAAAATCTGTATATCTCATTAAAACATATAGTTTATGTCACATAGGTTTTTTAAGTAGCGCGACCGTTTCTGAGATATTCTTTGTTAATTGTTTCTATTTTAAACTGCTTAAACTTCTCTCAAACAGGAAGTGGAGTTTCGTTTCATCTCTCTTGTTCTACTGTAGGTGATGCAAAGCGAACTGAACTTCAATTGTTTCACATAAGATTAGCTTTTAAAAGATTTGACTATCGATCTTCCTAGTTTATTCCCCGATCTCCCTACTATTTACAAGGAAGCAAATAATAAGATAATTTTTGCTAGGGCTTATCTTGATTAACATGTTGTAGATAAAAGAATAATCTTTTGTAAGGAACGTTTTTGTATGAGGTAACTAGAGAAAGTCGTTTGAATGGAACACATCAGATTTTTATTATAGTTTAGAAATACGGAAATATCCTGTAAAAGCTGCATTGATTTTCAACGAAAATTAATTCTATGCTTAATACTGCTAAAGTTAAGCTGCCAAATTTTGTTTAAACTGGTTTAGCTATTTCAAATAAGTTTAATATGGTTAAAAAGTTCGTGCTAAACTTGTGATGCAAACTTGAATTCGAGTAATACTGAGTATTCGGTGGTATTGGTGCGTTCACACACATACACATATACATTTTATACACACAAAATTTAAATGAAGCAGAAGTAGAAAATTTGACGTGTTCCCCGTGTAGCTGATGTGGTTATCTACCTATTCTTTAACCAATTATTTTACAAAATTTAAGTCTTCTGTCTACTTCATGATATTCAAGATAAAAATTAGTTTCTTATAAGTAGAATGGAGGTAAGAGAATATCCTAGGCTAAAGCGATAGTCCAGATCTTTAAGCTGGTTGCTATCTGATTGAAATGCGGTTATCTTTGCAGGACAAGAGTAAAACAAAAGACAGAGGGTTTTCGTTTGAGAAAATTTTAAGTATTTTAATAAGCAATAACTCGGCAATGGTTAATTTCACAAAAAGTATATGAAAAATTGTGTGTTTTGACGATATTTACATTTTTTGTCAGCAAGTCTATGTCTTAACGGTTAACCCGTTATGTAAAAGTGATTCACAGTGAAGAGGACTTCAGAATATTCAAGATGTACATTTTTTTTGCCATGGAAGTATCTTTAATATATGGTATTTTAATCAAAATCATTACAGCCATTTTAAGGAAATAAAACTTTCCGAATTTTTTCCATGGAAACTGCGGTTTAGAGTGGGGAAATTTCCTTGAAAATTTTGGATAATATAAAATTTAAATATCAAGTTTGGTATATAAACAACCTTTCGTTTTTGAGTGATGTTTATAGACACACACATACGGGCGTACGCGCACACACGCATAAACATGGGCCAGTGCGTGTCCAACTTGTTCGCTCTCAACCTACTGTTTTCTACTATTTGCAAATCGCAAGTGCTCTACTGTTCTCTAAAGCTCTAACAAAACTCTGAGGAAGGGGCTATAACTTACCAGAACTGTACGATCATTTAAGGTTCAATGTTGTCCATCATAAATAGTAGCTTAAAAATCCCGCAATGCATTTTGCGTTTTAAAAAAACATTAGCAGGTATACGCTTCAACACAAAGAACCAGTAAAAGGCCAATTTTACCATTAAAGAAAAAGTATTTCTTCTTCAGTATCCTCCGCCCCTTTCCTCGCTGTAGACATGTAGACCGCCTAATTTTTTTTGGAATTTGGTTCAAGTTGCGTTGTTGGAGGTGCACAAATTTTTAAGTTTTTAAGATTCTTAAATGAGGAAACAATTTCATTTGAAAATAATATACTTTCAGAATATAAATTTAAACAAATAATTTATTAGTACACTCAGTTGACCGAACACGAAGGTTCTCAGCAATGTGTGAGGTGTGCATTGGAGAGGTCTATTGACGATTTCCTTCGGGACGGCTGTTTATTTATTTATTTTTATTAATTTGTTTCGACTAAAGAAAAATGTTATTTATCGGGTGAATTTATAACTCCTGTAATTGTTATTAAGTTAAATTAGCTTAAGTAAAAATTCAATAATAATAGTAATAATAATAATAGAATTAATAATAACACAATTAATGCAATTAATGCAAAATATAATGCAAAAATACAATTCTGACCATAGAATATTTCGTGGTTTGCTTTCACACATGAAAGCTAAGAGGTGCATTAACGGAGATAAACTTTAACAGAAGTAGTTTACATATTTCGGTGTAGATACCAAAGATATACAGTAAATGAAGAGATAATCAGATGTTTAAAAGAGGGTCGGCATATTTTTGTCTTGAAATGCCATACTCACTGATAGTAAAGACTTCTTAAAAAATAGAAGATATTGAAAATAAAATCATATCTTATTATATTGTTAAACATTAACTATTATAAATTGATGTAATACTATCTATCAATCAATTTAAAATGGATGAATACCACAAATGATATACCATAGTTTCATACAGTAAACAACTTCCCAGATATTTTATAAAGTATTAAGGGGACCGAATACCTTAAACCCTAGGTGGCTTAAATTTTTCGCCTTGTTGGTTTCACATTATTGCCATTTTTCTCTTGTGAAATTTTTAGAAATTTAGGTAGGTGCGCTCAGGAATTTTAACTGTCACGTTATTTCTTGTCAAAATCCTTAAGTACTGTTTAGCTGTGTTAAAGTAATTTTTGAGAAAAAAAGCGAAAATTGTTTGATGTTAACTATATTTTACACGGAGATTTTTGGAAAGTTAAATAAGTTTACAATTATATCTTAGGGCGATATAAACTAAATATTTCTGCGTGATTAAATGCATTTTGTTAAACAAATTAGCTCTCTTACTATCATTATAAATTTGTGTAGTTGAATATACCACGTTAGTCAACTACACAACATACTGTTAAGCAATGATGGGAGTCTTCGAATGTAAAATGGCAATGTATTCAATTCTTGGATGTTCTCGAGATATTTCGAATGTGAATGCTGTATTTGAGTCCTTCAATCGGGTGAGTGCACGTGCACCGGTGCTCGTTTGAGAATTCCCGTAATGCTGTATTCGACTACTACATTCAAATAAGTGCACGTGCTCCGAACTGAATCGTAATCTCCTCTCAACCATAGCTTCACTTAAATCGGATTGGCGCTCATACTTAAAGGTAAATTCCTCATACACTTAGGCATTTGGCTGGGAAGAGTGGAGGGTGTGCTGAATAATAAACATTCTAGGAGATAATCACCTGGCCAGGATGGAACACGAGAATATGCGATCAAATAAATGTATATTCTTTGCGCAACATGAGTTTCTTTTCATCTCAGAGCTAACAATGTCATAGGATACATTTTTTCATCCTTCAGAGAGATCTAGAAACAGCAAGCTTATCTTCTCATGTTAAAGGAGTTGGACAGAGAAATGTTGCACAAGAAGAAATCTTCACTTGGTGATAGAAGATCACCATACACACTATCGGAGGATTCCATTAGCTGTGTTGAGGACTTTAAAAGAACTGTTACACCCTTACATTCAGCGCGTCCAGTATCTCTCTGAAGCAGATTATACGCCAAAGTTATAAATAGTTTCTTCAACAAGAAAGGGACCCCTTAAAATTCTTGCAATGTATGAAACAACGTTGAGTAGAACTTATGTAACTAATTAGCATGGATGGATGGATGGATGGATGGACGGATTAGTCTATTGAATACAATTATTCATGACTTCGTCAATAAACTACATACATCAATCATACAATCTATCGTCACATATTTATATTATAAAACTCGTCAACAGTATACAGAGGATTAACCGTCAATATTGATCTGAGCCTCCTCTTGAAGCTCTGAAACGAAAGATGTCTTATGTGCATAGGTAATAAGTTGAAAAGCTTTACTGAGATATAACAGAAACTATTTACACTTACACTATATTTACTTTTGGGTATATAAATATTGGAGTTCTTCCGTGTTGGGTAATTATGTATATTGTCACAGGTAGTAAAATCATTAATATTTTTCTTGACATACAAGAGGCAGGCCAGAACGTACATTGACGGCAAAGTAAGAATAGCAGATTGGATAACAAGTGGTTTACAATGAGTCCTGGGTGAAGCTCCATAAATTAACCTTAAAGCTCTTTTCTGTAAAGTAAAAACTCGTAATGCTGAAGAGTGGTTACCCCAGAGCTAAAGTCCATAATTCAGATGACTATAAATATGTCCATAATAGGCCGCAATTAAAGATTCTACATTAATATTGTTCTTAAGTATTCGTAACATGAACAAACCCTTACTTACTTTTTTTACAACATACATAACATGAGTTTGCCAGCACAAATTTGAGTCGATATGCAAACCTAGAAATTTCACTGTTTTATGGTCATTTGAATTTATTCTCCTTAAACTAAAATGTAATGTGTCTGTTTTTGAACTGTTTAAAGTCAAAGTATTAGCATTGCACCAAGTTTGGACACTATTATTTAACTCTTTAAGTTTTGAGATCAATATATCTGTTCTTGACTCAGTAATGTTATCAGCCAAGTCATCTGCAAACATATATGTCTCTGAGTAGCATCTGTGAATAAAATTAGGAAGATCATTAATGTAAATTATGAACAATACCGGTCCCAATATGGACCCTTTAGGTACACCATGCTTCAAGAGTTTAAAAGAGGAAACTTTACTACAATTTAAAAACACTGCTTGGTACCTATTGCTAAGATAAGAAGCCAGAAGGTTTTCACTAATATCATTAAAACCATAAAATGTTAACTTATGTTGAAGCGTTTTATGAGAAACTGTATCAAAAGCCTTCGTGAAATCAAAAAATCTACTACAAATTACATTACCAAACTCAATGCCAGAAAGACAGCGTTTATAGAACAGGGTTATTGCATCTAAAGTACTGTGGGATGTCCGAAACCCAAACTGTTGCTTATTTAATAAAGAGTTTTCTTCAAAATATTTATAAATTTTTTTATTAATTAAAATCTCAATTTTTTTTGACATAGTTGGTATAATACATATAGGCCTATAATTTCAGTAGTCTGCTCTATTACCTTTTTTAAACACTGGAATTACTTTTGCATATTTAAACGCATCGGGAAACACACCAGAATCAGTGCAAAAATTAAAAATATGTGTAAGGGGTTCTAATATATGAATGACTGCCAATTTTAGTATTTTGGAATTTATACCATAAATATCAAGAGAAGTGCTATTACTTAAACTGAGTATGGAAGAGTATACTTCGTCTGCACTGACATGTTTAAAGGAAAAACTGTTATCAGCTTTGGACATATTTTCCAGAAATGACTTTGGTTTACTAGGAGGTATGCTACTCACAAGTTCTTCTACTTTGTTAATAAAATAAGAATTACATACTTCAGAGTCTAGCTCTGGAGTTGAAAGTTTCGAATTTTTGTTAACTATGCTGTTAATAACAGACCAAGTAGCCTTTGTTTTGTTTTGAGAATCCTTAATTAAACTAGAAAGATAATTGATCCTTGCGTTTTTTAAGCTCTTCTTATACAGTTTCTTAGCTTCAATATACTTCCTCTTAATTTCAGAAATGCCATAGTGTACATAAATATTATAGTATTTCAGACATTCCATTTTAAGTTTATGGAGCGCCCCATTATACCACCTTTTATGCTTAAGTCCTCTTTTATGTTTTATTTTAAAAGAAATTAAAGGAAAAACTACATCAATAAAAACCGAAAGAAAGTACTTAACTTTATCATTTAAATCAGCGATGCTATATAAATAAAACCAACACATTTGACTTAATAAACCGAGTAAAATAGCAGCCACTTTGATCATTTATAACACGTTTTAAATGTACATTATTGTGGTTATTGTCATCATGCACACTAAGTCGGTCAACATCTACAACAAGCTGTATAGCGTCATGATCAGAGAAAATTGAAGGTAGAACACATGCTTTACAATCATCATCATAAATATTGGTGATCACATTATCAATACATGTGCCAAGATTATTAAGTATACCAGGACGTGTGGAAGTATTAATTAAGTGTCTAAGTCCAAACGTTTTAAATAAATTAACAAGTTCGCGTATTTCAACAGTATCAGAGCAGAAGTCGACATTAAAATCACCACTTAAAATGATGTTGACTGACTTGCTAAATTTATAAAATAAAGTATATCGCTAAGACATATTAAAAATCATTAAAATTTGTTTTATCTGGTGTTCTATAGAAATTGATTCAAATTAAATTGCTATTATTTATGTATGACGAGCATGCTTCAAACACATTTTGTCTGATAATGCTTTCAGGTCAACTCCCTTGCTAGCCGCGATTCCACGTACAAATATAGCAGAGCCCCCATGCATTTTACTAGACGGCCTACAATAACAGTCGATCAATTTCATATCAGGAATTTTCAATAAAATTAGCTCATCATAGCACAACCAGGTTCAGTAATACATAATGTGTACATCTAGTTCATTTATGAGAACTGAGATGTAATTTAATTTATTTGTTAGGCTTTGAGAGTTCCAATACAGCAAAGTTATATTCGATTTAGACACCAACTTATAGTCACTATCACCATAACTTAGTCATTCTTTCGGGGGTATTTTTTTCATTTGACCCAAAATCTTGGTCTGGTCTAAGTTTACCATAGAATTAAGAGACAAAGCATCCTACTGGCCAATATTTTGAATTAAACATAATATACACAGCTGGGCTTACAACAATCCACACACAATAAGGCAAGACAGCTCGTGTATACCCTACAGAAGTAAGTAGAACGTTACAAGAAACAATATTTGGAGAAGCGAAAGAAATACAAAATCAAGCGTAAAGCGTAGCAGAATAGGATAAAATGTATAGAAGTATGTGTATTGGAGAGGCATGCACATTTTGAACAATTTTTACTTTCGCTATCACGAATGCACAATTTACATAGTAGATGGAGAAGGTATTATATTCCATCCAAAAATTCGATGCCAAGATTTCACCAAAATACATATTCTTCGGATCCCTGAATCCAAATAAAACTTTTTAGGAAAAGATCCGTTTGTGCGTGTCTGCCTCTAGTGTCTGTGTTTGTGTGAACTGCATAACTCAAAAACGAAAAGCCGGTTTAACTTCAGCATCTTCCAAGACGCGACTAGAAGACTTTCAGGAAAATTCCCTACACCAACTATCCTTTACATAAAGCACTTTCCGAAAAGTTTCATTTACTCAAAAAAAAAAAAAAAAAAAACTCTATGATTATGATTAAAATTCCATATGTTTAAGATATTTTTTTACAACGGAAATGCATATCTTGAATTTTCTGGATAGACATTTTTATTCTGGATGACCTTTGTGTAACTGGTAAACCGTAAGAGAGACAAAAACTTACTACACAAAAATATAGACCTCATTAAAATACGCAATATATGTAATAGGTATGTGCTTTTTTTGTAGAGTTAACCGTTTCCGAAATATACCTTGTTATTACTTTTAAATTTAAACTATTTAAACTTTTCTCAAACGTAAGGTTATCCTTCGTTTCACATTTCTTTTGTTTTACTTTTGGCCTTAGAAAGAAAACGAAATTTAAATGACAAATACATAACGACTGCTTTTGGAAGATTATACTGTCGCTTTAGTTAGTGTATTGTTTTATTTCTCTTCAACTTATAACTAGCTAAGTAATAAGACCTTCCTGGTAATTTTTATCTTGATTAGTAATATGCAGATAATAAATAATCATTTACAAGAATAGTTTGCGGAACAGAGAAGTTTATATGACTGGAGAATATCAGATTGTTTGTAAACATAAAAGGGAGGTTCTGATTGCTTTAATTACTCTCAAAGAAAAGAAGCATACTTCTGCAAATAAAGTATCCTAAACTTTTATTTAACCCTATAAATAACTTCCCATTAATATTTTGTATGTTATTGTAAATGCTTCCTCAGTTTTTTATTCCCTATTTAGTTTACCTTACAATTATGTATGGTTCTATGATTATTTGTATGCCGGAATTATCTATTACTTTCTCTACACGTACTATGTACATAGAGTATAGAGAAGGCATTGCACTCCACCCAAAAATTCGATACCGAGATTTCACCGGAAATATATGTTTTAGGGTCCCTTGTATCCAAAAAAAGCATTTTCAGAAAAAGATCCGTGTGTGTGTGTCCGTGCGTCAGTGTGTCCGTGTGTATGTGAACAGGATAACTCAAAAACGAAAAGTCGGTAAAATACCAAACTTGGTATTTAAGTTTAGTATCTTCCAGGGATGCGAAAATTTTGAGAAAAATCCGCCAACCCTCAACTACCCTTTAGATGGAACCTTTTTAGATTTTTTTTTATTTTCTCAAAAATGGTTCTAACGATTTTGATTAAAATATCGTATATGTAAGATATTTACCTGAAAAATAAATTGTATATTTTGAATTTTCTGGGAATGGCCTCAGAAGATTGGATGAATTTTACAGAATTTTGCATAACTGCTAAACCATAAGAGATGGACAAAAACGTACCACACAACAAATGTAGAGCACGTTAAAACACACAATTTATGTTACATATAATCTTTTCGTTAAGTCGATCGTTTTTGAATTATTCATTCTTTTTGGTTACAGCTTTAAAAACTTACATTTTTCTAATACAGTAATTTGTCAACTCCTGTCCATGCAAACAAAGGAACTTCAGTCACATGGCAACCAGTTTTTGACTATCACTTTAACCTATGGTACTCCTTTCGCTTCCAGTTACAAGGAAGCAAGTAGAGCTAATTTTTTCTCGATTAGCATGAAGTAAATAGAGGCATAAGTTTTTAACAATAATTTATTGAAAATATGTAGAGAAAGTCATGTGCATGGAACATATCAGATTTTTTTTTCGTTAGCATTGCAGTACTAGCTGAAGAATTAAAAGTTAACCTGTTGAATTTGCTGTGTTGCAATATTGTACATAGTAAAATAGTGCCTGTTTAAAGATCGGAAAATGTTATGGAAAAAATTATTAACTCTATCTGGTCCGATTTTTTTCGACCAGATATAAAGGCCACAGGATCGATATCTGTGGCCATTAAAATTGGTCTGGTCTTATCTCTTACTTAAAATTTCCAAGTCTAAATTTTTACCGTCAAACAGCAAATACTCATAATGATGCCATATGATACAATTGAGCTGGAAAGGGTTAAAATCTAGGCTCTTTCATAGTTTAAAAGGATGATAACAGGTCATAAAGAATGATAGTATAAACTATTGCTGGAACTTTGAAGAAATAATATTTGAAGTGGAACAATAAAATAATATTTTATTGTCTTTCAAGTTTAGAACAAAGGAATAGTTATTAGGACATTGATTTTTAGCTTATTTGGATACTGATTTTTCTTTCTGTTCATTCTCATTCGATAATGATTTTCTGGGTTAAAACATATTCTGTCCAAGTCACACCATTATAGACAAAGTAATATCAGTTGTGAATATGCTTATATACGTCAATCATTGAAACAGTCATTAACATTTGACAACTGAACTACAAGGTATAGTTTTAGTCTTAAAGAGAATCCTGAGGAAATAAAAGAAAAGAATGAGTATTGAATACACATTCATAGATGATTTGACATTGTAAATACAGCTTTAAAAATTTGATGTGTTATATTTACGTAACTTTTGCAACCGTTCTGCAACAAACAGTATACCAAAAGCTTATTAATCTGTCGTGTTTAATGACAACTCATATAAATATTTACAGGAAAAATATTTATCACATGGTTCCTTATAGACATGATGCCAATAGATGAATGTTGTAGGTTTTGAGTGACTGTAAGATCCTTTAAATCGGGGCGCTATGTGAAGGCGTTCAAAACCTTTTCTCTTTGCACGACCCCAAAGAAAATAAAGAAAACCTAAACCAACAGCGATTTTTATTTGAGAAAAATATAAGTATCTGCACATTCAAATCAAATTAGAAAGGTTAACACCACAAACAACTGTTACTTTACATAAGTTAATGAATAAATATATGCTTACGTGAGATCTACATTTTTTGTGTTACAGATTTTGTCTATCTCTTATTGTTTACCAATTAAATAACGTTATTAAGAATGAAGAGGATTTTGGGGACTGTTTCCAGAAAATTAAACATTCATTTACCATGAATATAATTGAAACATACAATACTTAAACAGGAATTGGCAAAAGCATGTTTTAAGCAAAACAAATTTTTTTCAAATGTGTCCATGTAAAGTGTAATTTGTGGTGTGAGGGAATCATTGAAGATCGTTAGGTCTGTTGAAGACATGAACTTACATACCAAGTTTGATATTTGACCCACTTTTTTTTTGACTTATGTATACATAGACACACAGGCATAGATACTTTTGTGAAAACCCTCGCGGGTCGAGGGTCCCAAAATAGGTATTTACCAACTCTATATAGGATTAGGAATACGCACGAATGGGCCCTCCAGGACACTGGGACTGAGCCCAGGGATGGATAGACCCGAAGAGCTACTAGAGCCGGATAACGACGGGCGCAAACAGCGACAGGATCCCTAACAATAACAGATGAAACGCTTCCAACACCTTATTCATCAGCTCCGACAAGCATGATGCGCTAAGACAAGCCTTTACAATGCACACACACATCCAGCCGCAACTCGCCGAACACCGTGGCCTGCTCTTTCAGTCTTGAAAGACATAACTACAAAATGAAATTTGGGGTTGTAATGGACTTATCAGCCTTTGCCTGGCAACCGGGAGAAACCCTTGATACAAGCCATTGGCCAGATAGGCCGGCCATCGGGATCGAACCCACCACCTCTCGAATATAGGCCACAGACGAAACATCATGAACCATCCCGCTCGATCTTCCTCTACATACGGTATGCAGTAGAGCTCGATTATGTTGCATGCAATTATAAGAATATTGTCAAAAGTAATAAAATTATCTTATTTATTTTAGCACAATAAAATGTTTAAATCCGATGAAACCTGTTATTTACACCATTTATGTATTTATGTTTAAAAATATTGAATTTTATAATTATATTTGATAATTCGATAATATTGATTTGATAAATTGTACTCCTTAATCAGAAGTTTAAATACTTCCTCTACTGCGTTTAGTAAATAAAAAAATATTCATTCAGCTAAACATGGTCGCCAATCCACCGGAAACTCCTGAAGCAGTAATATTTAGAAAACTATATTATGTGTGTGTGTGTGAATGACGGGGCCATGTGCCTGTCAACTCAAAATCGAAATTGATGAAGTAACAAACCTGGTATTCAAATTCAACAAATTACAAGATTGTGACACACTATTTTCAAGAAAATCCCACCTCCCATACTACCCTTTACATGGAACTGTTTCGTAATTTTAAATTTTCTCAGGAAGGAATATGATTTTTAATAAAATGCGATATGTTTAAAATACTCGAAAGCAAATGAAATAAATATCTTGAATTTTCTGTGAATAAAAGTACTCTTTATTCTTAATGATTTTTTCTATAATATTTGTTTTTTTTTTCCCTAGTCGGTTTACCCTCCTCGTATATTAGGACTGACAGCCCCATAGGAGCTACAAGCATTGGCATTGGTGAAAGACAAAATATTCACAATTCAAAAAATGTAATTGTCGTTAAAACAATTCATGTTAACTCAAATTTATTGTGCAGTTATCATTTCAGAGGTATTCATTGCTGTTAATTTGAATTTCCAAATACTTACTCCATTTTGCAAATAGAAGGTGTTATTCGCATTTTCTCTCATTATTTCTCTCTCTCCCTCTCTCTCTTTCTTTCTTGGCCTTGAAAAACAATGGAGTTCAAAACATCACCTGCTGTATGTAGATGTGAGTATGGCTTAAAGCTGTATTCCACTGTTTCGTTGTGTCTATAAGGAAATATCCAATAAGACTATTCCTGCATATATTTAACTCGATTAACATAAAGTAAATAGAAATATGAGAGGAGAAAGTCATGTGAGACAATACGTCAGAATTTCTTGTAAATTTGCAGTAACAAATGCAGGATATTTTGTGTATTTGTACAAATATTAACATTTCTGTTGATTTCGAGGAAACTGCTAGCTAGTTATTGGTTGTAAGATATCTTCGTCAATCTCGCTTTATAGGCATTAGCAGTTAGCGGTGTTACAACACACCACGTGCCTTATCTGTTGTACTTAACGATGTGCGGGCCAACATTTGTGTATAATAGCGCAAGCTAAGTTCGAATGTGTTTAGATACGAAATTGGGTCGTAAATGCCAAGGAGCACCTTGTTCTTGGAGAATCGCTATCATAGCTTCCACTGCTAATGCAAGATAAGGAAGGAGGTTTATACTAAGAGGGTGTTCCTAAGACGTTGCTGAAGCAAGGGTCCTTGGGCGTCAGCGAAAATCTTGTCAATTTAGGGTAAGGATGGGAAATTTATTTACTTTGCTTGTAGGCGTAGTCGATAACCCTTGTAATTAATGTTCAATTACATTAGAGAATAGCAAAGGTGAGAGATATAAATGGGTGTATCCTGGTGAAAGCATGAACAGCCGAAATATCTCGAAGACGATAGAAATCAGCGAGAGGTTATTCTGTCAGTTCCCGCAGACGGAGAGTCCGAGGAGTCAAGGAGCTTTCTATTAAACAATTTTTGTTTTTACATTGTATTTCGAAAGTTTGCCATGTTTTCAATGCCCAGAATCTGTTACCATGTAATTCTCTGGGAGAAAAAAAATATAGGAACGGTTCAGGCATGATACACAGGAAACTCTAGCATACTGTGAACAAAGCAGATATATTGCGACTGTTACTCTCAAAGACCTTGGAATTATATTACCTAGACTCACCGCTGGCGCTGGTGTGCTATCGCTAATTGAAACTCGCGCATAGGTAGGTGAAGGGCAAACGTGCTTTTTGCCGTCTGTTCAGTACGCTTAAAGGGCTTTAAAATTGAGGCGGTTTAAGGGTATTATGGTTTAATAAATAACATGATAAACTTGTATGCTGCATAACTGTACAACCACCGGAAAAATGTTTCCAAGATTAATTTTCATCGGTAAGAATAAATTGTAACCTTTGTGTTCCAAATTCATTCCGATTTATTCTCGTGGGTTTCCTTGGTTACTAATTTATTTTCGGTTCCGATACATAAACTAGAATTATTGAGTAAGTCATCAGCTGATCTGAGACTTAACAAATTCGTGCCATCGAAATATCACAGGCTATACTCAGTGTATTTTACGAAACATTGTTTCCATGAGAATAAAGGCAAGATGGTACTAAACCCTGACACAGTTCCTTCAGTATTTAGTTTCCCTTCTTTCTGACAAAGGTAACGATAACGATAATTTCATTCTTATAACTATTTTGTATATGTTTTATTAGGATTAGAAGGCCATGCTAAAATATTAGATCCAATATTATAATGTGTCCTAAATAAAAAAGAAATACCCGAAATCTCGATCAAGTTAATTTTTCAAATTTGTAATTTCAGACCGAAACTCAACCCCACAGGGTGCAAAAAGGAATTTTGCAAAAGTGTTAGAACATAAAAAATATTAAATAATAATCTATTCTAATTTTAGATTTGTTATACATTATTTCAGGAAGCACAGACTATACTCTCCTATTGTGCACATATTAATATACCTATCTTATCTGCCTAATTCAAATATACCTCAAATACTGATAGAAAATGTTTGCTTATCGTCTTGAATATAGTTTACTGAAGAGGAGTATAGGTACCTTATTTCACGTTTATTTTATTTTTATACTGTACATTCCATCTCTGAAAATCCAGTATCACATATGCTTTTGTCTGCTAAATCATTTTATTTATCTGTTTGTTTTTATTTACTTATATACCGATTTAGATAATATCGTCGTATTATCACTTTGACCTTCTATAACGACTGCCTAAAATTGATGTGTACAATAAAACTGTACTTCTCAATTAACGTAACACACATTCGGTAACGCATTCATATTTCCAGGCTCTTGATGGTGGGGAATAAGAATAGCTTCATTAGATAGGATCGGATGTCCCCAACAATTCCAGACTCAAAGACCGTTTCACTTGTGCTGCCCAAAAAGGGCAATCAACGTCACATTGACTAGGCAGCCCTCTAGTGCCCACGGGGCAGGCATCCACGCTATCTGTCTGTGACAGCCATATCCCACGAACCTAGAAACAAACCTACAATTTCTGATATGTTCCACTTACATGACTTTCCCTTTCTATTCTGCAACAGATTATTCTTCAAAAGCTAATCCTTATCTCTATTTCGTGATACGAATGGAATAAATACCTACTGAGTTACTGGAGACTTTGCCTCAAAGTGTAAATAATTTTAAAAAGAGACTAAATAAGACCGATTTACAGTCGGTATAGCAAATACAAATACATTATCACTAGTATTACAAAACTCTTAATATTGTATTATTACTGGTGTTATATTAGTATCATTATATTTTTGTAGTATACTATGATACATTGTCATTCTGACAGGGTATTATATTACCTGTATTGTTTATTTATTTTAATTATATTTTACGTTGTAATATTACATTGACAACGTGCTACCAGGACATGTCCGAAGCAGTGAAATAACCTACCTACCTACCTATCCTCATGCCTGCCTACCCTACTACCTACTACCCACCTACTTCATTCACTTACCTACCTACCTGTCTGTCTGTTTGCCTGTCTGTCTATCAAGATAAACGGAATATAGCAGAAATTGTAGTATTAATTGCTTCCTTGTATGGGAGAACACTTGGTTAAAGCGATGGTCAAATGCCTTAAAAGCTGGTTGCTATGTGACTCAGATTCTTTCTTTGAATGGCCAGAAGCTGGCAAATTGGCGTATCAGAAAAGCTGAAGTGCTGTTAAACTGAAAGCAATAAAAAGGAATATTTCTGAAATCGTCAACTCCATGAAAAAATGTATATGAAACAAATTGAACATGCCTTTCATTTTTATGTAGTAAATATTTGCTTTAATGTTTTATATTTTACCAGTAAAAGTGAAGTCATCTAAAATAGATGCTCAGCGGCTATCTTTAATATAGGTTATTTTAATAAAAATCAAAAGACACATTTTTGAGAAAATCAAAATTTTGGAAATTTTCATAACACGGACACACAGTCGCGCGCGAACACACACACACGCATACACACTGAATCTTTTTCTTAAAATGTTTTTTCTAGATACAGGAGACCATAAAACGTGTGTTTCTGGTGAAATCTCGGTATCCAATTTTTGGATGAAATGAAATACCTTCTCTACCTGCTATGTACTTTGGAGTACAGACTAGAGAAGGTAAAAACCAGGAGGAAGAAATGCAAAGTAAATCATAGTATTTGAGAAACTAGACAGTGCCCGAGGATCGAACCCGTGACCTCCCGATTTCCTGAAGTCTATATTTTAATTCTCTCAGGATTTGGAATAATTTCTCATGAAAGAGGAAATAAAGAAGCATTTGAATCGTTCCCAATATCGCGGCGTCACCTCATTCTGTTACGTTTATTCTATTTTGTAAAAAAACTATATTTCTAAATGTGGGAAATTATACATTGCATATATTATCCTTATTACAAGCAATATTACATAAACATAATATATGACCCACAAATGCAAAACACCACTTTATAAATTTTTCTCAACCGAATACTAAGAAATTGAAGAGGTTGCAAGTTTGAATCTCACTTAGGGTGAGCTACACGGATAAGGCTATTTCGGGGTTTTTCTTATTCTTTGAAGACGAATGTTGAGTAATTTTAAGTTACACGGACTCCGAGATAATTTAAGCATCACTTCACCAATTTTATTCTACGTTCGATATCACCAACCAAGTTAAAGTATGTTAAGCTACGATAAAAAGTCAAAATTAAAAAGCTACTAAAAACACTAAGGACGCATTCCCTTAAAATGTACTAAATATAATTTAAACGCATTCTAAAAAGAAATTAATATAAGGCGTAATATTACTAACCATATTCAACCTACTCTGTTAAGTAATCTTCTAACAAATTTAAAGAATCCTTTCACGATTAAACTAAAATTTACCATAAAGTTATATTTGATACTTCGTGAATTTATATACTTAATGCATAAAATCGAATGTGTTACATTCACAAGATAATCTCCAACCTCTATCGTTTATTTTTATGCCTCTGCAGCTATTGCTAAAAATAACTTATTTAACTATCTACTGATCGAGATAAAGGTTTTTAGAAATAGTTTCATTACACTTTCGTTGTAGAAAGGAAAAACAGGAAACTGAAGTGATAGTCAAGTGAGTTACTAAGTGATGAATTTCCACTCTTTGCATGACCAGATAACTTCTGATGCGTTCTAGTCACATGCCTTTCTCTTCCTGTTTTGAAAAAAAAAATTCTTATGAAGAAATATTCTTCTTCTACCCACTTCATGTTGATCGAGATAAATATTAGTAAAATTGATATTAAAAGGAGATATGAAACGAGAAAATTATAAGTATTTTAAAATTGAAGTCAATAACAAAGTGTATGACATAAATTGTGCGTTTTAACGTGTGTACAAGTTTGGTACAGAAAAGATTTTGTCTACTTCTTACGGATTACCGGTTATGCCAAGGTACTTACTAAGTTATTCCGGAAAATTCAAGACCTACACGTTATTTTCCATACATCTTGTATATGTGGGATGTTAATCAAATCGTTACCGCCATTTTCAAACATTTTGAAAAACGTTCATGTAAAAGGTAGTTTGGGGTACTGGAATTTTGTTGAAAGTCTTCGTGTTGCATCCTTGAAAGATGCTGAACTTAGGTTTATAACGGACTTCTGGATTTTCAGCCAATCTGTGCAGACACACATATACACATGCGTGCGCGCGCGCGCGCGCGGAAACGCACATGAGACCTTTTCCCAACAATGATTATTTGGGATGCGGACCTCAAAACCTATATTTCCGGTGATATTTTGGCATTTCATTTTATGGGTGGAATACAATATTTTATCTACCTACTACTAATGTCCTTAAAACGTATACTGAAAGGAAAATACGGAGTTGCTCCAATCACATAATTTTATCTACTTATTCTGCAACATACTATTGTATTAAAAGTTTATTTTTCTATCTATTTCTTGCTAATTGGCGTAAACATTGGTATAATTGGTCTTATTATTTAGTTACTTTAAATTGCAAGGGGATTAAAAAAATACACTAAAGCAATAGCCAAATCTCGCTTTTTGATGAAACTTAAATTCCGTTCTCTTTCTAAGATCAGGAAGAAAGATGTGAATAACGAATTCCCACTTGAGAAAAGTGTAAGAATGGAAATTTAAGACCAATTACATCTGTGTGCTTTAACGTGATATGCACTTTTTTTTTTTTTAAGTAAAAATTAGTTTCGCTAAATTCGTTCAGAATTAAGAGAGCTTTCTAAGCTATTCCTAAAAATGCAAACATGTTCATTTTGTGTTGAAAATATCTTAATCACAAGTTATATTAATCAAAATTGCTATTCATTATTGAGGAAATAAAAATTAAATGGAAAGGTTCCTGTGTGTTGTTTGGGTTGGAGGACTATTTTTTTTAACCTTCGTGTCATACTTGAAATACGCTGAATATAAATATAACTTTAATATTTGACGGATTTTTCATTATTTTGTTATACTGTTCACACGCACACACACACGCACGGACATTTTTCTAAAATTCTGTTTTTATTTCATAAATTTTCCTTATTCAGGTGACCTCAGGAATTGGATAACTAAACGGGTCAAAATTATAAAAATAATAATAGCGCTTAAAACTTTCATGTTAATAAATATAATAATATATTTTTGATTACTTAAGTCCTGAAGCCACAAAACTCAATGAACACATTTTTATTAACAATAAGGATATATGAACACTGAGGTTAATACACTTCTGTACACGACCCAATTTACCCTAAGGATTCAGTCTAATCAAGATAAATAGGGCCAGTCTAAAACTGTTTGCTTCTTGAAAAGTAGACACTTAAATATGAAAAAAAAATTGTCACATAACCTACATTTGCCACAAATGAAATTCTTCTTTCATTTGGCACCAACACAGTCTGCGTAGTACCATTCTTCCCTGACATTGTATCCAGTCCCCTAATTTTTCTGAGCGACAATCATCGTATTTTACTAAACAGAATGCACATGGGGTGTTATTTTGCTCTTGCATGTCCTCATACTGTTCGTCGTCTTCAGAAGATAGCGGCAACATCGTTTTCTTGCACCTTTTGTTCCATACTTGTTTGACTGAGGCAGGATAATGGTTACTTTTCTAGACGTACGTCTCAGTTCCAGACTTTTTCTTACTTTATGCTCTATGGAGAAGTTAAAAGAGCCGCTTTTTGTTTCCTTGCTGACTCTTTACGTTGCGATATTCTTATAGGAGAAGGTAGCTGATCAAGGAAGTTCTTCGTAGAAGTTGATATGTGTTCTGGACTGAAATTAGGAATAGCATCCTCAAGCTGTAAAGTTCCACTTTCATGTTCTGAAATATGACGTCCTGGTGTGATCAAACATTCTCTATATTCATGATCAGACACCACATTTTCGTTTAGGGGAAACAGACCTGTTGACAAAAGTCCAGACTCAGCAATCACGCCAAGCTTCTTTGAAAATTCTTCCAAATGTTATGTTTGTAATCTTTCGCTCCCCCTCAGTGTTACACACACATTTATTCCATTCATTGTCATAATAAGCTTTGAGGGCCTTGAAGAATGATCTATCTAATGGTTGGAACCTATGATTAGTTTGACTTTTTAGACATACCATATGAACGTAGTGTTCTACACAAAACTGCAGTGCAGACAAACTCTTGTGAGATCCATGACCAGCTATTAGCAGCAAACATGGTCCAGGCACTCGATGGGCCTGGAAGTGATGCAGCCACTGCAAAAAAATTTCTTCATTGATCCATCCAGAATCTGACATGGTCACAAGAGATTCATTAGGAAGCCATCCGAAAATTCTTGAAGATATTTCTTTCCCTTAAAAATGGTCAATGGAGGAATAAAGTTCCCAGTTGCATTTGTTCCAGCCAATATCGTACCAAGCTCCCATCTCTCAACACAAATTTGAGAATACACTGCCTTAGCACCCTTCTGAGCAAAATGTTTTCTTGTAGGTTTATTGTTTATCTACATACCAGATTCGTCGGCATAATATATCAGTTGAGGCTTATTAATTAAATCAAAAGCCTGTAAAGTCTCCTTCAAGAGTTTGAAGTAGTCAACGACATCCTTTCTGTTGAGGCCATTACAACGAGCAAGAGAAAGCCCCTCTACCGTTCTTAATGTCACTCCTAGATTCCGTTTTAGGAATCCGATTAGCCAGTCATTGCAGGTCATTTGCTTTGTCTGCGAGAAATTATGCTTGATTTTATTTAATTCGGCAAAATCAAATGCTGCCCTCCGCACAGTGATAGAATTCACACCAAATCCACAGGCACTGAGTTTCAGTAGTCTGGAAACTAGCTCTCTTTCTTGTTCTTTGTTAAATATCGGTTGTACACCTTTATTGCATAAAGGTTCATCACCACTCTGCAGCCTGCGTTGCACGCAAGAGTGTGGAATTCCATAGAGTTCAGCAGCATGGCGTTGACTTCTCCCTTGTCGAAATGCGTTCACATCGTCCTCAGTCCATATACGAGACATGTTATAAGCATTACTAGGCATCTATAACAAAACAATAACGATAAAAACTTAAGTCACTCATAGCAACATTTATAATCATAAGTTGGTAGTATGCGATTAATGAGCGTTGGAGTGTCTTAACCTCAAATACAAGGACTATTCTGGTTTATCAACTTCAGCTGAGGAAAATTCCTTGTTGTTTATGCTGCAAAATAAATAAAATTATCAAAGTTTTATTTAAAATGTCTAAACAATTCGGCCCTTACCTTTAACAAGACTTGCTTCTTTTATTTACCACAGCTACAAAAACACAGTTTCCATCAACTTTAACGTGAGCAAGAAGTTTCAGTTTTCTCCGGTAAGTGGTAGCATGTTGTACATGTCACTTGACCTTGGTATAAACAGCAAAGTTTTAAAATTGACCCGATTAATCTGTTGACTCGTTTTAGACTAAGTTACCCTAGTAAGGCCAAATAAGATATAATGCGCAAAATATTCGTACATCAATTACCTTATGTGTAGAATAAACTATACTGATGGTAAACCGAATCACAAATTTTCCTTTAAACTCGATTCATAATTTTGTTGATATAACCGGTTATTAAACCCAATTCACAAATGTTTTCTTTTGAGTAACATAAATACCAAATTATTTGAAATATTAGAAATTAATTTGATATAGAAACGTTTGATAACTACAAATTAACTAGATTATAATTATTTTATCTGAAAGAATTAAACGTAAGAAGAAGATTACATTGATGTGTACTCTGTTAAATATTATTTTATATTTTTGTATTGAATGCAAATAATTGTGTATTTGTACAAAAAGAGAAACTTGTGAATTTGATTCTCGTTCACTACACGTTTAGTTGCTAGTGCACATATATGTTTGCAATTGCGGACGATGAATGAAATGGACGAAATGCTGCTCAAATGTGGTCTCCGTCTTTTCAGAATAAGGGAAAACCCCGGATAAAGCGCTTATCCGTGTAGCTCATCCTAATCGAGATTCGAACTCTTGAGATGACTTGAATGTGAGGCAGACACGCTACCACCACACTACAGAGGTAGGTGAAACTATTTTGTTTTGTTGGTATATAAAAACAAATAAGGAACAATTAATATTTCTTAATTTTGTATTGATCTTGATTTTGAATTTAACTTGGCAACCAATCGGGAACGCTAGACAGGAAATCAGCCCTACATAGTGACGAAAGATATACACAAAACCTTAATCAATGAAAGTGTACATAACCGAATTAGTGAAAGAATCCTATTCAAGAAAACCTCGCGTAATATAAGAGTTTGATTACTGCTTCATGAAATAGAAAGACATTCTTAATATTTTATTGCAGTTTGAGAGTAAATTTACACAAAAACATCGATTATAAGGAACTAAATCGACACCACGCTTCCATAAATAATTAATTAAATGTATAACCAATTACTGAATCATATATTAGTTTATATTTTAATGCTTCATATGTAGTGCATTTGCTTTATAATAAATGTACTTTCTATCGTTAAGCTAGCTTGTTTGTTAATATTTTAAGGAAATAAACTTTGAATTTATTGTCCAGACTAACAGGTAACAATTTTTGTTAAATAACTCGATAAACAAATAATTTTGAACCATTAACTTTTATCTACTGCTGCAGTAAGAACTATAAAATAATAACTTTCTAAAACGTTAATATCAGTTTAATTTTTATTTATAAGAAATACAGTACCTTCAACTAGTACTTCATAGTGAAAAATTTAATGTCATACACTTAAATGACTTAAATTAATGGGTATATAAGCTATTCTTACAGAAATTGAACTTACTATCTACTTCATTTAATCGAGATAAGCCTTTGCACATTTCTTTAGGTTATAAATGTTTGAAACTGTATGTTATAAGTTGTCCTGTGTGGGATTACAGTCCAATTTTAGACTACCATTTGGACTGCCGGTCTCACACCCACTTATGCAGGGGACAGCTGTGAACAATCCGATCGATACGGGGAGGAGATGCCGCCAGCATCACACATCCTCAAAAGGTTGACTCTCATGAGCAGCATCCCTGCCTAACGCAAACTTTCACCGAGCGGGATGGCTCAGGCAGTTGAACATGTGGCCTAATGTGGAAGGTCGGGTTTGATCCCCGGGACCGCCTATCTGATCCACGGGTTCTCATGCGAATGCTGATTAGGTTCATTACATCCCCTGAATTTTCCGTTCCCTATTTCCTGTCATCTCATTTCTTAATGATCTCCCTTTCTCCCTTAAGAACCAAGCGACTATGTTGAGGTTGTATGGTGGTTGCGCGTTGTAAAAAAAAAAAAAAAAAAAAAAATACTATCCTGGCGAGTCGTCTGCACCATTTGGTCGGAATCCGCTTTCGGGTTTGGGGCTAACTCTAGGGTTCCGCCGGTAAGCTCGGGGCCCCTGAACAGGCTTGCGCCTGTCTTCGTCTGGATCTGGTCGCCCTTCGGGTCTTCCCGTCACCCCTCACTCCGTGGGATAACGTAAGAGGCAAAGCATCACAAGGACCTACATCCGATGCTCTGCGCTAGTGTCCTAATCCTACCGCAGATCTCCATTTTCTTCACGATATTGAGTGGACAATGATCCTATATCTGGGACGCTATAGGCTAGTCTTAAAAGTCGGCGCTGTTTTCATTCTTTTGCATCATGTGAGAAACAATTGAAAATCGATAATAGTATAAAAGAATGACAAGGTATTGAGCAATTAATTACGGATATCCTGAAAATGATGATGCTCAAAAGAAAATCTCTATTTTAAAGAGATCTACAGTTTACTTTAGTACGTTCTCGTCTATTTCTTAACGTTTACCAGTAATACAAGACTAAATAAATTTCAAAGCAGATAGAGAGATCTTACCAAGTTATATCCAGAAAATTAAAGATATTTGCCTTGTAATAGACGGCAAAGTGACGAGGTGTATTGACCCTCACTGCCAGGACGCCCCATCGCTTGATATCTGTTTACTGTAAGCAGGAAATACTAGGAACTCAGCGTACAGTAATATAGAAAAATAGAGCACTCAGGAGTTGTGTATACCTTGATACGAAACTTGTATGATTAATTATATATAACTGTAAATATACATACAGCTGCACAATAACATAAAAGTTGCCAAATGGCTACATATATATATATATATATATATATATATATATATATATATATATATATATGTAAATAAATGTTTATTGTATTAAACAGTAACTACTGCAATTTACACCACGCAAAAAAAATTGTATAAATTACATCCAATGGCTTTCTTTACCATTTATCGTTTAGATATTATTAGGTATACAAAATATTTTTAAGAACTTCTGCTTTTCTATTGACTTCATTTTAATTGCAAATAGATTAATAGCTGTATAACGCAGTTTTCGTTACAGATACAAAGAGAATAATCATAGTCAAATGTTAAAAACCAGACGCTTTATGCTTCACTTAAAATTACTTGTCCATGACATCATGTGAAACAACTGAAAATCGACGGGAATTTAAAGGAATGAATAAGTATTCACAATTAAAAATGGATATCTAGTAATGGGTTGTTATCACAAACAATTATTCAAATAAATTGTGTGATTTGAAGAGAGCTACAGTTTTAGTCCAGTATATTTTTCTATCGCTTTTCAAGATATAGATTTGTCATCTATAAACATATTCGGAAAATGCTCCTTTTAAAGGATAGATGCGGTGGGCGGATATTCTTGAAAATCTTTGTGTCGTAAATTTGGAAGATAATGAATTTAAATACCAACTTTGACATTTATCCGAATTGCTCCGTTGAATTATGCTGCTGACAGACACAAATACACTAGCTTTTTTTTTTTATAAATGTTTCTTTTAAATTCAGGGGCTCCAAAACATATAGCTTTGGTGAAATTTCGAATTTGAATTTTTGGAAGATTTGCAATATCTTCTCTGCCTACAATGCATATGGTGCAGAAAGCAAAATAGAGAAAAAAATAAACTAAATTAGTCCTTGCATTCATTATCTTATTAATAATAACATGGCAATAGCTTCTGTAGGTAATGTACGGTAATATAAATAATTTTGTGACCCGGGCTCAATTTGTGCACCTGGAATAAATTCTAACGCGGTGATTTATTTAAGTCGCAAAAGCTTTATGTCAAAAATGTCATCAGCAGCAAATGCCTGTTGAACTGCCACTGAAAGATTAATCATACTGTATTATCATCGCTATCTATTTAGATTGAAAGTATTAATCTCCCAACTTCTTGTTTCAAAAATACGTATTTTTCCCAAAAAGCATCTTCAGTAAATAATCGTAGTCTTCTCAAACGCAAAACTCTTGTGACGAACATCATCTCCGGAGCCTGACGATAAGTTAACACTTCGTCTGCATTGAAACATCATTGCTACTAGGGCCCCTGCAGTGATATTGCAGCTGATACCCCTCTTTTTCGACTTTTTTTTATGCTTAACGTCCTTTAACCTGGTTGGTCATATTCGACAATGAATGAAATTGGTGAAATGATGCTCAAATGGATTTGGGGTCCATGATGCTTAAAGTTACTTGACATTCGTCTTCTCAGGATAAGGGAAAACCCCGAAGAAAATCTTACCCTAAGCGAGATTCGAACTCACGACGTGTTGAATGTGAGGCAGACACGCTACCACCACACTACCCAGGCAGGCATTTGACATGTAAATGATATCAACATGTATATTTTCCGACATGCCTGGCCACTTTGTGACTTGTAATGGTTTTTATCCGTCATTTTTCTTTTGAATTATGCTGTTCACACAAGGTGCGCAAGAACTTTTCTAAAGATAATCTTTTTTTGGATTCATGTGGCCTCAAAACAAGTATTTTCGGCAAAATCTCGATGCCGAAAATCTGGGTGGAACGCAATGCCTTCTCTGCTCACTATGTACGTGGTAGATGAGTAAAACGTCCAAAAGCATGTGCTACTTTATTTTCAGGATAACACAATTCAGTCAACATACGGTAAAATCTGTGTTAATTGTTATAAACGGTAAACACTCGTGATAATCCGGTAAACCTTCACCACTATAATTTTACTCCTCACGTTTTCACTTTACGTTAGACTGGAGTGTAACTTGCTATGATGTAATAACACGCTGCTTACCGAAATACGCATCCTCTGGAATAATTGTGTTTAGCACGGCATTGTGATGTCATAAACACGCATAATGAGAGTGTCGAGGTTTGGCAGGATGCAACACGATATATTAGCTGCAGACTGTATTTCATTACCAGAGCTTTCACCATAGAAACCTGGACAAGCATTCAGCAGCATAACTCCCACATCCTACAACAGATATGCAAACTCTAATTGCTGGTTTGCTCCATGTGGGACAGATTATTGGGTGGGAAACACACTTTAGCAGCGTCGGACTGGCTAGCCTTTACTTACCAGAGTAAACCTGAGTTGAATGCCACAGAGAAACTATTCCCATGTCAAACAACTTCAGGGTCTAGGTAATATTACCAGAACATTTTAAGTTTAAAAAAGTCTAATGTGTTTCATTCATATGCCTTTATTTATCTATTCTGCAGTTAATTATTGTTAAAGACGCTATTTCTTCCTTATTCCATGCGGCTCTAGATAAACATTAACAAAATGCGTTATTACTTATTTCCTTGAAGGGATAAACTAGGCTAAAGAATTATTCTAATCTCTTAACTTGCTAAATGGTGATACTGAAATTCTCTTATTTTTGCATTGTTAATTACAAAATAAGAAGAAAAGAAGCGAATAACGTCCTTTCATCTGAAAAGGTTAAACTAATAACAACGAACATCTCGATATGACTTAAATGTACACAAAAACTGTGTCATACATAAACTGTGTATTTTATCGAGGGACGTATTGTCCGTGCAAACAGAAGAGAACAGTGTAAACATGAGGCACAGTGGCATGATCTGACTACTGCAGCCGATATCTTCGTGTGTTTACCTTCTGCATGACTATCGCTTGAAGACTGCGTTTCTTGAACTGCGCAACTTGAGTGCTCTCGCCTATTTGCATGCACAATACATTTTTAGTGTAATTTTGTCTACGGTTTACTAGTTATCCAAAAGTATCCAGAATGAAGAGTGCTTCAGAAACTATTTCTAGAAAAACCAAGATATATATTTTATTTGTGAATTGAATACACTTAATATATGGTATTTTAATACAAGTTGTTAGCGCTCTCTTTGGAAACTACAAATTTCTAAAATATTTCATTTAACGGGTGGTTTGAAGTGGGAGAATTTTGTTGAATATCTTCGCGTTGATCTTTTACCTAAGTAGTAAGTTTGATACTTAAGTTTAATATTAACTTCTCGCTTTTGAGTTATGTTGTTCACAGATACATACACAGACTCACACAGACAATTTGACCTTTTTCTATTTTTTTTTATTCAGGGGCCTCATAAATTATTATAGGTGAAATCTTGGTATAAATTTTTTCATGAAATGCAATACAATGTCTACCTATATGTTTGTAGATAAACATGGTAGAGAATGTAATTATGTTATTTTGTAATTTAACACGTGCAGAATAAAATATTATGTGAAACATTCACTTGGCTTTCTCTACAATGACAAATTCATACTATACATAGAAGCATTGTATTTTAGCAAATATTGCAATATTTAAACATTATTTCAAACTATGCTAGAAATTATTGATTACAAATGCGGAAATATCATTTAAATAGCTTGTCCCGTAGATCAGTCGGCAGAGCTCCTGCCTGCTGTTCGAGGGGTCCCGGGTTCAATTCCTGACTGGGGTTGCGAATTTTTCTTTAGCCAAGAATATTCCTTATCCTCACCAGAATGAAAGGGGTATGATACAATGACAAAAATTAAAGATACATAGAACCCAAATGTCATCGATATACGAGTTAACACCATATTGAATAGGCAATACGTTCCAGTGAATGCCGCCGATAGGACTATGTATTAAAAGGTGGGGCATAACTGGAATATTAAAACAGTTAAATATTTATTCATGGTAATAAGCACTTAATTGGGAAACTATGAAGGAAAGCGAGAGTGAAAGAAAGAAAGCAGAAAATAAATAAAGAAGAAAATAAGACAATTAGGAACTATGTATAATGTGCACTAGAGTGCACCACACTCAATTTGGAAAATCTTCACGTTTAGCTTTATCCAGATATTTTTTTTTTTCAATCGCAATTATCTTTCTTATTTTTGGACCTGAAATTTCATTATTGCCACTAGAAAAAATATTCTACGTATACCATGGAATATTTTGAGAACGAAAGAATCGTTTGAAACAAACTGCACAGATTAATAAATTCCACATTCTCCCTGTTGTAAATTTTGTCTATTTTTTATATTTTCCTTACACCACTTTCCTTATCCTCAAAATTATACGGCAATCGAACAAAAGGGATTTTATTGACTACTTGTAGTGTTATACATTGGACAAAATGTGCCTATTATTTAATAAGAAGGAACATTAGAGTAATATTTTGAAAAGAATCCTAAAAATGTACAAATCTGCATTTAAAAGGCAGTTTGGGGTGAGGTACATGTCTTAAAAAGATGAACCTAAATACCAATTTGTAAAAACCATTAGGATTTTGAATTATGCTCTCCACAGACACACTCATACACACAAACAAACTCTCTCTCTCTTTCTCTCTGATTCTCTCATTCACTGACATGAGTAGCCCATACAGCCAAGCTGTTCACAGACACAATCAGTCTCTCTCTCTCTCTCTCTCTCTCTCTCTCTCTCTCTCTCTCACACACACACACACACACACACGCGCGCGCGCTTCCCTTGACATATGTATCCAAAATAGTTAAGGCAGGGACTCGCGAACGGAAGTTGCTTTTCAAATCCCGCCAAATCTATCCTCCTTGTCAGGTATTCCATACTCCTAATAATGTATCAACTGCCGAGAAGGTGCTATGAACCTAGATCTAGAACGTTTTCTTCGCCTCAAATAAAATTTTTTCCAATCATATCATGTTATGTATCACCAGTGTCATCGCCTATGATATGATTATTAAGAGAGGGTGTTAAACACTATTGTAAACACACACTGACATTTAACTAAAAGTTATTTAGACAGGGGGTCTCAAAACATGTATTTACGTTGAAATCTTAATATAGTATTTTTATGTGGAATATTCATCGGATTGGTGAAGTTATAAAGAAGTAGTAGAAATATGTGGTACTGGAATAAATATGTCACTCTCTTTAACACGTATTCATTCTCAAGGGGAAAGATAAGGAGGCATAAGAAAACTGAGAAGTTTAATGACAAAAGATATAACAACCAATTCACAGGCAAAAACGTAGAGGCTGAAGTGTTAGTCTAAGGTATGGATGCAACAAAGAAACTTATGGTATTCAACAGATAGTAATTATGTAATCCCCTAAAACCTACAACGACGCACTGACAACCTCACCAACATGGTGAACGATCGAGAGCGCGCCCTCTGGCCACAGTGCAGGTCAGCTGAATCTCCGTGAGAAATGTATTGCCTGGCCCGAACCAAAGTCTCAATTTCTGCAAGAATTTTACTAGCATAATTATAGTAATGTTTTGCCGTCTGAGCGTCTGCACTAGGATGATTGATAACTACCTTTCCAAGGCAATTAGAGGGGGTTTGTGGGGGAGGAGAAGGGTGCCAACACCCGCCGGCGAGGTGCGAAGGCTCAGTCACTGACAGCAATCATACGTTTCGTCTAAACGCGGTTCTGTGGTCTGCAATTTTAATTAGACACCTTCGCCTGTGTGTCGCCATTGCACAGCTTAGAGGTTTATTGGAAAGGTAGATTCAGACTGAAAAATTCAATGCCATAGCCGGGATTTGAACCATGGATCTCCGGGTTTCTAACCGGTTATTCTAACCACTACGAACCATGGCAACATGCTGAAATAACATTAAATTCCTCAATTTACCTATCCAACTTATGTCCTACACACGGATTATTTGGAAAAAAACAAACAAACAAAAACAATTAATTAGCACTAGTTGACCTAATAGTTGGTTAAACTATTAAGTCTGGGACTTAGAACACTTAGGATATTGTAAGTCGCCATTGGGATTATGGCTTCTGAAAATAATTTGAAAGGTCCGTGTAGTTTACTGGGAAACATACGAGTCAGCTGAGAAATTTAATGACATATCGGCATGTTGACATGGTAGTTCAGTGGTTAGAGCAACCGGTAGATCTGTTGTTCAAATCCCGGCTATGGCATTGAATTTGTCACTCTGATTGTATTATCTAACCCGTGCACACCCGTAATACACTAATTGAACTGACAATTGGTTAAACTATGAAGCCTGGGACTTAGGAGTATTTACGACATTGTAAGTCGTCATTTGTGATTACCTTGTGGTTACTTTGTAACAATCGAGTCAGTTGCGGAATTTAATACCGTGTCGGTAGTTGCCATGGTAGCCCTAAGCGGTTAGAGCAACCGGGTAGAGACCAGGAGATACGTGGTTTAAATATCGGCTTTGGCATTGAATTTTTCAGTCTGACCAACTTCTGTCCCAAACACGGCTTGTGTGGAAAAAAAAAAATATTAATACTTAGAGGTTAGTGTTCAGCTACCGTTCTTACACAATTTGCAAATTGATATTGAGAATCATGTGACTCTCTCTACCCACAGAATGGCTCTGCTGTAATGTGTGTAGCTCATATTCGGGAGATCGCAGATTGATTCTTCTGGTCTTAATTTTATTTTCTGTACCAGTACTGTGTGCGTACATAAGAAGTAGAGAAAATATGTATTTCACTAAAAAATCTATACCAAAATATCACCGGACCCCGAGCACCACGAATTTAAAAAAAAAAAAAAAAATTGTGTGTTTGTTTTTTCTGTGTGTGTGTATGTGTGTGTGTATGTTTGGATGGTATAACTCAACAACGACAAGTCCGTTAAATACCAAACTTAGTATTCAACTTCTCAACTTCCAAGGATACGATACAATCATTTTCAGGAAAACGTTCTCACCCCAAACTACTCTTTATATGGAAGATTTTTTGAAATTTTCAAATTTATAAAAAATGCTAATGCTTTTGATTAAAATCGTATATTAAAGATATTTACATGACAATTAAAATATATTGAATACCTCTTCATTTTGGATGACCTTTGCTTAATTGGTAAACAAAAAATGTATGTCATACACATTTTTATGTGGATTTAACCACTTCCGAGATATTCCTTGTTATTGGTTTCAATGTTTAAATACATAAACTATTCTCAAACAGGAATTTGTAATTTCGGTTTACCTTTTGTTTTGTTTTTGCTTGTATTGCTCCTGGCAAAGAGAAACTAATTTCAATCACATAGCAACCACCTTTTGAACTATACGTCAATCGCTTTAGTCTAGTATATCCCATATTCCCCTCTGCTTATGAGGAACTAAGTAAGAATACCGTTCTGCTAATGTATATCATGTAGATAGAAGAATAAGCTTTTGTAAGAATAGATTGTTACAGAACATCTGGAGGAAGTTATGTGAATGGAGCATATCAGAATGTTTTCTACTTCTCTGGTTTGTAGGCAAATGCTGGATGAATAATATAATGCAACCATTTTTTGTCATTTCATTTCCTTATCATGTTTCAAAGCAGAAGAATCACGAGAATGGGGGCAGGTGAGGCGTAAGGCGGTGTAAAATTCGTTGTGAACTTTGCTTTGCCTGCCCTGGCGTTTGGGTGTGAACGGAACCTCAAAGAGACCTTTTCACGAGGTGTCCAGCTGACATCAGGGTGTAAAATCTGGAGACTTCAGGGACTCTATCTTGGTCTGCCTACTCCTCTTCCTTGTGAAGGTTTCCAGAAGAGCTTAAGCACAGAAATGCCCCTACGCTTCATGACAATCAAAAACCAACACAAAGATCTGCCATTTCTGAGCTATTCTATTAGCTGTTGATAAAAATAACCGATTATTAATTCTGATTGACAAGCGATATTAATAGTTTTCATAATACATTGCTTTCTTGACATTTGCATACTCCATAAACAGACACTTTAAGGCCTAACTAAAGATAAAAAATGCCAAAAAGTAAGAGCTTCTAATTGTTATTCTGTGTCTATTTTTCTTTTACTTAATATAAATAATTTTAAAATGTTAATGCATCTGCAATTAGACCATAAATTCTGTATCATTCCACAAAAACTAGGTCCTACATCTTTGTAGTAAAGTGACAAACTTGGAGGTTTTGCCCTATAAATTAATACTTCTTTTAGTCTGAAATCATTTGTGTACTCAAACCATGTAGTTTACTTCCTTTTTAATTCACCTGCGACATTATTTTTCCACTTCTTCGTTTTAAATGCTTCTGTGAATTGTATGTTCTGGTTTAAGTGATCCGTTTTCTTATAATCCATTGAGGATTCCAAAATTAAGTATTAGGATGCCAAAAATAACTCAAGTATTGAATGGGTATACCTGTTAATAGCATGATGCAGGCTAAGCCGTGGCCATTATTTTAATTCATTTGGTTTATTACAATGTTAATATATATATTTTGTATAATTGTTATAATTCCTTTAAAAAGACTTAAATGTTATTAAGGGACGAGAAGACCCTATAGAGTTTAATAAATGTATAGATTATTGGGTTAAAAAAATGGAATCTATGAGTATAAAAATATACTGTAAAGTATATAATAAGAATTTAATATATATATATATATATATATATATATTAAACATTATAAAAAATAAAAAATAAGACGATGATAAAATTGTGGTTATTTTTAAAATATTTTCTGATATATCTAAATCAAAATATGGTAGATACAATTAAGGAAATAGTTCTATATTCCTTTATAAATAGACTTAGACGGTATGTATCCACATCCTGTAAAAACTTCAGCAATATATCTTCAAACAGAGATATCTTAGATATAACTTTGACGGGATAGGACTTTTAAACTCTCTTTGAAATCTCAGAAAAACCAAGAGTTGCAACTTATATAGCACTGAGGTCACAGACAGCAAATATGCCCATGAGGTGCATAAAGGGATATACTGCGAGTAAAACTGATAAAATAAGGAATAAATCCAAGATTATTATTCTCAAGGCGCGAGATGGCTTAAGCGGTAACATCGTGGCTGGAAGAAAGGAAGGTCCTGTGTTCTATCCTCGGCACACACCCATGGATTTTTTATTTCCTGGGTCAGCATGCTATTGGGGTGGCTCATCTATCGCTACTTTCCTATCTATCGTTTCCTTCGCCCACTACCTCTCATTGGTTTCAGGGTTAAAAATCAGGAACTGGTGTTTGGCCCGTTGCGGCTGGACGGAGGCTGTGCGTTAATTTTTGGCGTTCTTGCAGTTACCACCCTCCTGGATCCTTTGAGTGGGTTCCGGGCCTTGCGTCTGCCTGATGTCAGATGCGTTCTATCTGGAAACGTTAAGGACCTCGATTATGCTTGTACCCGTCGCCCTTCGGATCTGGATAACGGATCTTTTCACTCAACATCTCTCCCCTCATGGGTCATATAAATCCCAAAGGTGCTACAATGGCCTACGTACTATCCTTAGCTACAGAGTCTGATAATCCTAATACTATTATTTTCTCCCCTTTCATCGCCTTCACCCCCTTCACTGGGCTCTGTGCACTTATCTGTATGCCATATTTAACAATCATATCATAGTACAATCTTCAGCCTGTTCCCACTACTTTTCACTTTCTTTCCTATATTTTGTAACTAGAAAAGTACTGTATTCCACTCAAAAATTCGCTACCGAGAGTTGACTGAAATACATGTTTTGAGAATACTTAAACAGAAAACTGTTCCGTGTGTGTATGTGTGTGTATGTTATGCACGCGCGCGCGTTCCTGTGTCTATAGGTCAATAAACAGCATAACTCAAAAACGAAAAGCCGATTATATACCACTTTTAGTATTTAAGTTTAGCATGTGTCGAGAATGTGGCACGAAAACTTTCAAGAATATCTCGCCACACCAAACTAATCGTTACATAGAAAAGGTTTCGAAACATTTTATTTTGTCAACAATGACTAACATTTGATTAAAATGTAATTTAAATAGATATTTTTATCACTAATAAATTTTGGATCTTGAACTTTCTGGGAATAGTCTCTAATAACATTTGAATAACTGGTAAATAGCAAGAGATAGACAAAAACTTAGTATACAAAAATGTCGATGTTGTTAAACACACACTATTTTGTGTGTGTGTGTGTGTGTGTGTGTGTGTGTGTGTGTGGAGTTATGCATTTTCTAAATATTCCTTGTTATTGGTTTTAAATTTTCCAATATTAAACACTTTTCTCAAATGGGAATTCGTTATTCACTTTTTCATCCTGATTAAGCAATCAGAGGGGAAGTTTGAATTTGAATTGCATCACATAGCGACCAGCCTTTAAAATATTTGACTTTTGCTCTAGAATGGTGTATTGGCTTATTCGTGCTCTACTTAGATAAACCTAAGCCAAAAAAACATTTCTGATAATGTATATTTTGGTTGGCAAGCAGTAGATAGAAGAATAATCTTTTGTTAAAGAGTTCGTAGATTCAAGAAGAGGGAGAGAGAGTCATGTTAGTGGAACACATAAGCTTTTTACTTTCTCTACACGTACTATGTACATAGTGTATAGAGAAGGTATTGCAATGCACCCACAAATTCCATACCGAGATTTCACCGGAAATACATGTTTTGAGACCCCCTAAATAAAAAGAAACTTTTTAGAAACATCACCGTGTGTGTGTGTGTCTGTCTGTCTGTGTGTATGTGAGTGTTATTGTCTGTGGGCAGCATAGCTCAAAAACGAAAATACCGATAAAAACCAAACTTGGTATTTAGGTTTGGTATCTTCCTAGGACGCGACACGAAGATTTTCAAGAAAATCTCCCATCCATAACTACCCTTTACATGGAACTTTTTTCGAAAATGTTGATTTTCTCAAAAATGGCTGTAACGGTTTAGATTAAAATGCAATATATTAAAGATATTTACACGACAAATAAAATCTATATCTTAAATTTTATGGGAATGGCCTCTGAAGATGACTTTATTCTGGATGAATTTTACTGAAACCGTAAGAGATGGAGAAAAACTTACCATACAAAAATGTAGAGCACTTTAAAACACACACTTTATGTTATATGCATGTTTTTCGTGGAGTTGATCATTTTTGAGATATTCCTTGTTTTAGGTTTCAGCTTTAAAAACTTATACTTTTCTCACACAGGGTTTTGTCAACTCCCTTGCATACAAACATAGGAACTTCAGTCACATAGCAACCAACTTTTGACTATCACTTTAACTTATGGTACTCCCTTATTTCGCTTCTACTTACAAGAAATCAAGTAATAAGACTATTTCTATTTTTTTTTTCGATTAGAATAAAGTAAATAGGAGCTTAATATTTTTTAAAATAACTTGTTGCTGAGATGTAGAGAAAGACATGTGAATGGAACACATCGGAATTTTTAGAAAAAATGTTCAATATTTCATCATAATGAAATGCTTGAGAAAATAGGTAAAACTATTACAGTATTCTTAGAAACTATAATTAAAGAGTGGATTTAAGGCAAATATTTATTCTCCATTCCTTTATTTCTCGTAAATGTGTATGGCTTTGTTATTCACTCTGTGAACTGTGTAATGCAAAAACGATAATTTGGTCAAATATCACACCTGGACTTCAGTTCAATGTCTGCAAAGAAGACGAAAAAGTTTTCAAGAAAATGTCGCCCGAATCTACCTTTTAGATAGAATATATTTCGTTATTTTCGATTTTCCCAAAAATAATCGGTCCAAACTTCCAATATTAAATTACACGAAAATGGTAATATGATTTAAATTAGAGATAAATAAGTAAGTATTGGTAATTCAAAAAAAAAAAAAAAAAAAAAACGAAGAATAACATGCCTATAATTTTACATTGAAACATTGTTTGGGATAGCAGACATTTACTGAAAATGTCACCATGCAGCCTTAACAAATACGTGGATTAAATACTAAATTTGGTGCTCATCGATATGTCATGCTGTTTTCAAACGTTCTTTGTTTCTTTCTTTCTCTCTTTCCTTAACTCTTCCTTCCTTCCTTTCTTCTTTCTTTATATTTCTATGTCTTTCTCAGTCATTCATCATTTACACACGTTGTAATGGAAAATTAAACGTTAAACTAGGTCATAAACTTTGATATCAGGCTGCCTTATCCGAGTACGTTTCGTCTCAGAAGTGGTCCATTATAGCGCTATTTTTGAGAAACTAAGAAAACAAAATTATCCTTGTTTGTGGTTGGAAAATTTTAAATTTTCGGTCACGTTTTGGAACAAGTACTTAGATACCAAGTTAGATTTATAAACATCTTTTTGTGTTTTGTCATTCAATACACACACACACACATTCACACACATATACACACACAAACACACACATACACACTCAAACACACTCATACACACATATACACATACGCACACATACACACAACACACACACACACTCACCCGCTAAAAGTGCGTGCATCTTTCCTAGAAATTCTTGTTCTGGATTCTGTGGACCAGAAGCAAGAGTATCGATCTCTCTTACCCAAATAAGTGCGTGCATATTATATTTTATAATAGGTATTTTGTTTTAGCAGATAAAAGAGCTTGTAATTTTCATATATTAGATCTCTTTCATTTTTTCTACGTATAGAAGTAGTGGAGGTATTGTATTCCATCCAAACATTCTATGACAGTATTTCATCAGAAATATATGATTTAAGGTCCCCTTACAAAGAAAAGCATTTTTAACGAAGGTCCACGTGTAAGTATGTGTGTCTGTTTGTGAAATTCCCTGTGAGCAGCATAACTCAGAAACAAAAGCCGGTTACACACCAGCTTTCTAATTTAAGTTCAGCATCTTCAACAACATGAAGATTTTATGAAAACTTCATGAAAACGTCCTCGCCTCAGTTTATCCTTTCGCAAGTTTATTTTTGCACTTTTCTCAATTTGTTAAAATTTTTATTAAAATTATGAGTACATACATTTAAAATGTTTTCTTATATAGCCTTCTAAGGACTCTTCAATCTGAGGAGAGTTTTCATAACTGTTAAGCTGTAAGAGATAAGTCCAAATCTTACTGCACAAAAGATGCATATCTAAAGAACACAATTTACGTCTTTGGGGCGAGGGAGGGGGGAGTAAGCATTTCCGAGTTAGTCCTTATTGATTTGAATTTCCAATACCTATCACTTTTTAAAATGGGAAGAGTTTTTCTTTCTCCTGGTCATGCATAGAGAAACAAAAATTTAAGCTATAACAAGAGCAAATGCCGAACCAACTAGTGCTGAAAGCAATAGGCGAAATAAACAATGTACCAATTAGGAAAAGAACTGTGACTATGTAGGTAGACAGTAAAATCGCTCTTGACTTACTCAAAAACCACGACAAACTCGCAAATATGAAAGAAAAATTTGGAGTGATAAAACTCAAAATAGTTATTAGTGGCAGATTTATTTTAAATATATAATGTTGAAATATGAAAATGAAATAGCCGACAAGCTTCCCAAGCAAGAAACACTGAAAAATGATATTACCATGATCTACCAGACCTCGAAAATGCAATAACAGAAACAGAGAGAGAGAGAAAGTATTGAAAAGTGGGTGAGAACAAATTCAAATAAGAACTATTGAATAAGCAATTATTCCCATTGGTGTAAGATAGACTGAAGATTAATATACCACTTTAACCAAATTTTACTATCATGGTAAATGGGCATGGAAAATAAAATCATATCTCAACAGAATCAAGATTTCTGAAAGTGCAGGATACCACTGAGGAAGCTCTGGTCATACCTCTCAGACGCAGATTTTGTAACGGCCTCAAAGTGGCAACGAGGTCTTCAGAAGTCAGAAATTGGTCAATGGTTATTACAAAAATAACACAAAACCATTTATGGGCATTCCAGTGTCTTGAAAATAACATAAAATTTCAACAGCTTTAATCTAAAGGAGGAATTATACACAAAGGTTTTAAGTTGCAAATATAATGTACGTAAAGTGAAAATAACAGCAGTGAACAACAAGATACTCTACAATTGTAAACAAAATTTGTTTATAAGGCTTTAAATTCATGCAATATTATTTGGTAAATAATCAGGCATGGTGATGAATAACAAAAAGGTATTTGACTACCTACTATCCTTTAAGACTACTGTATATTCTAATTTTCATTGTATTTAAAAGTAAATATGAATCACTTATTTCAGAAATAACATAAGTCAAAGAACACCACATTTTTGCAGTAGGCAAAAACTTCATTATATGCATAATTTTACAGGGATCATGGCGACTATTTCATACTCAGAGATGTTAATTTACTGCCCGGTCATTCTTTTGTTTTTTAATTTTTGTACTATTTGTCACAGGGTCATGGTTTTGTTTAGTCTCTGTTTTTTATAGATTTTAATATTTTCTGGTCAAAACTTTGAGATATAGCATTTAAATTAATATTTTATTTATGATAATATCATTTGAACGGTCTGACCTTCCTAGAAAAATTCCCTCGCTCCGCTCTAGAATTTATCGGTTAGTTTAGAACGTGTTATGATATTACTTCTAATACTTTTTAACAAGATTTGCTTTACGTTTGGGTTTGAATTGGGTTGATTGGCATGTAGATTTAGAATATCTATAAATTGTTCTTTTAGTTTAATCAAAATCGTTTACTTATTTGTCTTTTAAACAAAACACTTTTCTGCCTTAAGCTTTATTACTTTCCGTTATCAGCAAGAAACTGCAGTTCTTTAAATACTTAATTACAGAATATGATTGCTGTAATTCTATGTGATGGTCCAAAAGTGTTAAATATTAAAAAAATATCTTATGTGTTCCATTCACATGACTTTCGCTACATCTGTGCAACAAATTATTAAAAAAGCTTATGCTTCTATTTATTTCCTGCTAATCGACAAAAAATTATCAGAAATAATCTTATTACTTGCTTCCTTGTATCATCTCCAACATAAAGTGTGTGTTTTAAAGTGTTTTACTTTTTTATGGTAAGTATTTGTTCCTTTTCTTACGGTTTAGCAGTTATGCAAAAGTTCGTAAAATGTACTGAGAATAAAGTAGTCATCAAAGGCTATCCTCAGAAAATTCAAAATACATTTTATTTGTCAGGTAAATATCTTGAATATACGATACCTTAATCAAACTCGTTAGAGCCATTTTTTAGAAAATCAAAAATTTTGAAAAAAGTTCCATGTAGAGGGTAGTTTGAGGTGGGGGAAATTTTCTCAAAATCTTCGTGTCGCATCCCTGGAAGATACTAAACTTAAATACCAAGTTTAGTATTTTACCGACTTTTTGTTTTTGAGTTATCGTGTTCACAGACACATGGTCACACGGACACACTGACACACGGACACACACGCACACACACACATACACGGATCCTTTTCTGAAACTCCTTTTTTGGATACAGGGGACCCTAAAACATATATTTCTGGTAAAGTCTCGATATCGAAATTTTTGGCGGAATGCAATGCCTTCTCTATACACTCTGTACATAGTACGTATAGAGAAAGTAATAATACACGTGTGCTTTTAAATTTTAAACAAAATTATTTCTTTCCAAAATCTGTGTGATTTTTCTCAGTCATCACTCGCATATGTTCACAAAAAAAAAAAAAAAAAAAATTTAAAAAAAATACACGATACCATTAAAAATTAAACTGAATTATCCCTTGCCTATTTGAATAGGTATCTGTGCTTAGAAAGGTCACTGCTTCTTCTTCTTTTTTTTATTAAATGCCGTTCCGGAGGCTTGTCAGGACTCCGGTGCTGTACTCCTTTCTTCTCCATTTTTTTCCAGTTTCCTATATTTCCTCAGTAGAAATTATTATGTTTAACGTTTTCCTTTTACATATACGTACACAAACATAGACACCTTTACAAACACAGAAACACCCATGGCCAAGGCGGGACTCTAACCCACAAACCTGTGCACCACGAAGCGCCAAAGCAAGACACTTTAGCGAGCGCGGCCACCGGGATCGGCTTCTTGAGACATATATACCCTCAGTTTGAAAATCTCATCTATTGTATTTTTCTTTATTGGAAGGCGCCCCTCCGGATATACTGATACCCTGGCTACATTATCATTTATAACTTTTTATGCTAAAAGTATGAATTAGTATGTCATTGATGAAACCTTTGCAATCCTTCATTACTGTGCGAATTTATAGTGGAAACAACACATATAATTGCAGAAATCTACCAAAACAAATAAAGGCAGCTGTTTTGCAGATTTACCATGGAGATTACAGTTTGTCTCTCTTAAACCGTATGGTGCGAAAAACTGCATACTTAATGTCGCATCTTTCTTAAATAATATGTTAAAACTCTTAAAAACCTGGATGAAAAGCCCGTCTAATGTTAATTCTCTCTAAACCTAAAAGACTGCCTCCAAAAGATATGCGTTCATATGTAACTCAAAATTGACTTATGTTGTTTCTGCAATGTGTAATAAAACCATTCCGGTAAATATTTATCTCGGCTGTCATGAAATACACACAAAAATGTACTTTTATAAGAATAGTTTGTTGAAGAGAGTGCGTAGCTACTACGAAATACAAAAGGATATGTTCCACACCACAAATTCCTTGCATGTTTCAAAGTGGACAACCCTTGGTTAGGGACCTGTGGGTGGAGGATGGCCTGCCTACTAAACAATAATTGCCCCCCTAAATCACGGCCCAAATTAGTGGTGTGGTTTCGGCGTAATGATAACACAGGGCATGCTTCTTTTACGAAGAACCCCACTACTTCGCCTTCAGCTACTGAATTTTTACGGCGGGACGAAAAAAACGTTCCGACCCAAATTCGAACGTACCCAGGGGGGCACGTGGGAGGGTGGGGCGCCACAAAGGCGCGGGTGGGGTCAGGCGGCGCTTGGAACCCCTGCGGCTACGTTTTTTGGTCCTTTTATTCTAAGAAACTTAGTCGCGGCAGTGCGGAAATAACATGGTGAACAATTCTTGTTCTTTTTTTTTTTACAAGAAAATTATACCCATAAATATTTCTCCGGGTTATGACAGAGAGGCTCCTTTGTTACAGTATGGGCTTTATGGCTCTTTTTATTGATTTATCTGTTTTGTAAAAGAGAATCTTAAGGATAACTACTCTTTATTCTAAATTAAGGGGCATAAGTGAAGCATTGCCAATGCACTTTTTAGCAAATGGTTAGAAAAACAGACTAGTACTAAGCAAAACCAGTTTTACGACTGTGTTTTGGTTTTTTATATTGCTTACTGTTTTGTGTATTGCAAAGGCACGCACTGTCCGTGGACTCATGTGATTGAAGAAGACCAATGTATGCATACTGTTATTTCAATAAATACACTTATTTATCCATTCATTCATACTTAAAAACTGATGTGTTACATTCACATGATTTTCTCTACATCTCTGCAACAAGTTATTGTTAAAAAGCTTATGCTTCTATTTACTTCGTGCTAATACAGAAAAAAGCTAGCAGAAATAGTCTTATTACTTGCTTCCAAGTAAGTAGAAGCAAAATAAAGGAGCACCATAGATTAAAGTGATAGTGAAGAACTGGTATGTCACTGAAGTTCCTTTGTTTGTATGGACAGGGGTTCACAAATTCCTGTATGAGAAAAGTATAAGTTTTTTAAACCTGAAAACAAAAACAAGGAATATCTAAAAAACGGTCAACTCCACGAAAAAATGTATATGACATAAATTGTGTGTTTTAGCGTGCTCTACATTTTCGGCGTGATAAGTTTTTATCCATTTCTTACGGTTCAGCAATTATGTAAAATTCCGTAAAATTCATCCAGAATAAACTAGTCTTCCGATGCTATTCCCAGTAAATTGAAGAGATACATTCTATTTATCAGGTAAATATCTTCAATATACCATGTTTTAATCAAAATCGTTAAAGCCATTTTTGAGAAAATCAAAGTTTTTAAGTTCCATTTAAAGGGTAGTTTGGGAAGGGGAAATTTTCTCAAAATATTCGTGTCGCATCCCTGTAAGATACTAAACTTAAATACCAAGTTTGGTATTTTACCGACTTTTCGTTTTTGAGATATTGTGTTCACAGACACATGGACACACACGGGCCTTTTTCTGAAAATTACTTTTTTGGATAAAGTGGACCCTAAAACATATATTTCCAGTGAAATGTTGCTATCAAATTTTTGGGTGGAGTGCAATACCTTCTCTATACACTATGTACATTGTACGTGTAGAGAAAGTAAAAATTAAAAACTAATGGAAATTGAAGCAAAATAACTGTTATGCCTAAAACATCTTCTATTGTTAGTAATGGATTTCTATCAGTAAAATACTACTTTACTATATTAGGCATAGGAGGAAACATTGTACTCTCCAAAAAAGAGATACAATTGATTTAGAAGTTCACTAATCTTAAACAAAAACTCTGATGTGTTAAACCGGATCTCAACTGCCTGAACGTTTTAACACACCATGTTATACATATTACACAACGTGAAAAAATATGATGCGTTCCATTCACATAACTTTCTCTAGCTGTTCCGAAATAGTATTCTTACAAAGGATTATTATTATATCTACATCATGCTAATCGAGATAAACATAAGCAGAATTGGTCTTATTACTTGTTTCATTGTACGTAGAAAGGAAATAAGGGAATACACTGAGCTAAAGCGACATTCAGATATTTTAAAATCTGGTCGCTATGTGAAAGAATTGAGGTTCGTTTAGCTTTGCATTGTGCCGTTTGAGAAGAGTTAGTATTTTAAAACTGAAACAAACAACAAGAAATATCTCAAAAGCTCTACAACAATATCATGTATGACATAAATTATGTGTTTTATTGAGATCTACATTTTCGTGTATTAAGTTTTTGTGGTTCAATTGCTTTGCAAAGGTCTACAAAACTCATCTAGAATAAGGAGGTCTTCAGTTTTTTATTATTCATTAACAACCAGCCTTTAACTCCATGGAAATGTAAAGCGGTTTTCCCCTTTTGAATATTTTGCCTATCGGCAATGGAATTAATTCGTGTACTGATGTCAATGGATTTCTATCTAATTTAATTTTAATCATTAGAGAAAACAAACCGCACACACATACACAAACATACACGCACACACCATTCCAGACTCTTGGAAGGACAGGAAATAATCTGGGCTAGATAAAAATTGCTGTTCCTCTTTCGGAAATTGTGTTATAAAGATCTGCATTTCTGCGGTAAGTTTTTCTTTCTTTTTGTTCTTCTTTTGTCTGTCGCTTAACGTATACGAGTATGCAAGATAAAAAACATATTTCAGAACGAAGTGGTCTTCTTGAGCTATTCCCTGAAAATGCAAGATATCCATTTTATTTGTTAAGTAAATGTCTTTAATAAATTGTGTTTTAATCAAAATATTAAATACTCTTAGAGAAAATATAAAGTTTCGAAAGAGAGTACTTGGGGGTGGGGAGCGTTTCTTGAAAACCTTTTTTTTGAATCATGCTGTTCACAGGCATATAAGTTTTTTCTAAAAGTGTTATTTTTCCTTTATTTTAAGGGTTCTCAAAATATGTATTTCCGATGAAATATGGATTTAGAATTTATTGGGTGAAGCTACACCTTCCCTACCTTCTATGTACGTGGTAGAGAAAAAATGATGTGTGCGCGCTCTTCTCAGCATTAGAATAAGTGAAAATTACAGAATAGAGGATAGATTCGGCACCAAGGATTTTCTAAGAAAGTCCGAAAAAAATGTCGATTTGTTGCTTATTTCACCAACAAGTGCAAAACAGAAGGCGAGATTCAGATGACATATCAGCTGAATTGAGGTTAGAGATAGCTTTTTCTTCCCTATCTCTGTTCTCTGTGTGCCTCAAACTTGTAGGCAATTCACATTTCATTTTTCTTTTAGAGATATATAGACGATAGGTCTTTGTGAATCCCATTGAGAGCTGCATTGTCGATTTCTTTTTCCACTCCATTTTCTTGCTAGTAAACAAGGAGTAAGCATGGCTCATTTATCTGTATTACTGACCAAAATTAACATCGATAAGTTGGAACACAATGTTGTTTTGCTTAGGCATGTTGAATTAACATGCTTCGCATGACTTTTGGGCAGTAGAGCCAATCGTAAATCGCCAGTATGTTTCGTTGATTGTTGAGGCAGAGGAGACCGCCTGAATATTTACATGGTTTTATTACCTCCTATCAGCCGCGCCGAGACTGGAAGCCTCAACAAGGAAGCCCGGGTTCGATCACAAATGAGTGTATGTAGGGTTTGTGGTTGACAAAGTGGCACAAGGCGGGTTTTCTCCGGGTTTTCCGGTTTCCCCCGATATCCCATTCTATCGATGCCTCAATTTTATTCCATATATTATGAGTGTCAGTGATTGCGGTGCCATAGTGGTAAAAGCGGGCATCAAAAATGTATCTTCTATCCTTTACCATTTTAAAGGCTTATTCTCTTAGCCATATAATTCTATTTGGATAAATAGCTACTTCACACTTACAAATGAAATATTTAAAACTGGACGTTTGAACATTCCTTACTTAACTCGTTTCCATGGGGTATTGAAATGGACTGAGTACTATTTCATATTGAATACTGCATGAACATTTCAAATGTATTTAATCTTGGATCCGATCCTCTTAAAACGAAAGAAATGAAGTTTTATTTATGGACGCTCTTTAACTAACGTGGTGCTCGACTTCCCATTCTATACTGCGAATGAAAGACCACTTAATTTTGCTCAGAGACCTCTCTATGAGGCTTGAGGTTCTTTTACGTGCCGTAAATCTGCGACAAGGGACAAACGGCTTTTCTTTCCTTACGATCCCTTTGTTTCCCTAAGAAGTTTAGCCCGAAAAAAATGCACCGCACTCTGGCGGGTTTGAACCCGCGATCTGGTTATATGAAGTTAACATGATAACCATTACACCACGGAAGGTAACATTTTGGGATAGGATCGGATTGAAAAAATCTGATGTGTACCATTCACATGACTTTCTCCATATCCCTGCAACAAATAATTCTTAAAAAGCTTATACTTCTATTTACTTTATGCTAATGATAAAACATTAACAGAAATAGTCTTATTACTCGCATCCTTGTAAGTAGAAGCGAAATAAGGGACAACCGTAGGTTAAAGTGATAGTCAAAAGCTGGTTGCTATGTCAATGAAGTTCCTTTGTTTATATGGATAGGAGTTGACAAGTTCCAGTATGAGAAAAGTATACCTTTTTCATAGCAGAAACCAAAAATAAGGAATGTCACAAAAACGACGAACTCCACGAAAAAAATGTATTTAACATAAATTGTGAGTTTTAATGTGTTCTACACTTTTTGTGTAGTAAATGTTTGTCCATTTCTTACGGTTTAGCAGTTATTCAAAATTTAGTAAAATTCATCCCGAATAAACTACTCTTCAGAGACTATTCCCAGAGAATTCAAGATATACATTTCATTTGTCGGGTAAATATGTTTAATATTCGAAATTTTAATCAAAATCGTTAGAGCCATTTTTGAGAAAATCAAAATTTTCGAAAAAAGTTCCATGTAAAGGGTAGTTGGGGGGAGGGATTTTTCTCAAAATCTTCGTGTCGCATCCCTCGAAGATACTAAACTTAAATACCAAGTTTGTTATTTTACCGACTTTTCGTTTTTGAGTTATCGTGTTCACAGACACACGGACACACGGACACACACACACACACACACACACACACACACGGACCTTTTTGTGAAAATGCTTTTTTTGGATATTGGGGACCCTAAAACATATATTTCCGGTGAAATCTCGTTATCGAATTTTTGGTGGAGTGCAATACTTCCTCTATACACTATGTACATAGTGCGTATGGAGAAAGTAATATGCTATAAGAAAATACCTTCGTATTCAAATTGGATTGAATACACCAAAGAGGCTATACTGTGCTGTGTGATTTGCAACACGCCGCAAGCTCGATATTTTGTTTTCTGCATTAAACTTGCCAGGTGTAATAAAAAATACAAACGCTAGTATTTATCCTTTCGACAACTTCCCAATTTATTATTCCCAATAGCATTCACTAATCTCAAACCTTGCTTATAACACACAGCAGTTTTGCCAGCGAAACTCCAGTCGACCAATAAAATGTTTGATATATTTATTTTTCAACATAGCATATTCAAAACGATCTCAATTCATACAGAATTTAACTCGTGAAACGCGGATTGTATTCAAATGTAAATGACCTCAAATCTACTTCAATTTCCCATTGAAACATGGTATGGTTTCCTCGGAATCACGAGATTATGTAGGTAGGTAGGTAGGTAGGTAGGTAGGTAGGTAGGTAGGTAAGGTAGGTAAGGTAGGTAGGTAGGTAGGTAGGTAGGTAGGTAGGTAGGTAGGTAGGTAGGTAGGTAGGTAGGTAAGGTAGGTAAGGTAGGTAGGTAGGTAGGTAGGTAAGGTAGGTAAGGTAGGTAAGGTAGGTAAGGTAGGTAAGGTAGGTAAGGTAGGTAAGGTAGGTAAGGTAGGTAAGGTAGGTAAGGTAGGTAAGGTAGGTAAGGTAGGTAAGGTAGGTAAGGTAGGTAAGGTAGGTAAGGTAGGTAAGGTAGGTAAGGTAGGTAAGGTAGGTAAGGTAGGTAAGGTAGGTAAGGTAGGTAAGGTAGGTAAGGTAGGTAAGGTAGGTAAGGTAGGTAAGGTAGGTAAGGTAGGTAAGGTAGGTAAGGTAGGTAAGGTAGGTAAGGTAGGTAAGGTAGGTAAGGTAGGTAAGGTAGGTAAGGTAGGTAAGGTAGGTAAGGTAGGTAAGGTAGGTAAGGTAGGTAAGGTAGGTAAGGTAGGTAAGGTAGGTAAGGTAGGTAAGGTAGGTAAGGTAGGTAAGGTAGGTAAGGTAGGTAAGGTAGGTAAGGTAGGTAAGGTAGGTAAGGTAGGTAAGGTAGGTAAGGTAGGTAAGGTAGGTAAGGTAGGTAAGGTAGGTAAGGTAGGTAAGGTAGGTAAGGTAGGTAAGGTAGGTAAGGTAGGTAAGGTAGGTAAGGTAGGTAAGGTAGGTAAGGTAGGTAAGGTAGGTAAGGTAGGTAAGGTAGGTAAGGTAGGTAAGGTAGGTAAGGTAGGTAAGGTAGGTAAGGTAGGTAAGGTAGGTAAGGTAGGTAAGGTAGGTAAGGTAGGTAAGGTAGGTAAGGTAGGTAAGGTAGGTAAGGTAGGTAAGGTAGGTAAGGTAGGTAAGGTAGGTAAGGTAGGTAAGGTAGGTAAGGTAGGTAAGGTAGGTAAGGTAGGTAAGGTAGGTAAGGTAGGTAAGGTAGGTAAGGTAGGTAAGGTAGGTAAGGTAGGTAAGGTAGGTAAGGTAGGTAAGGTAGGTAAGGTAGGTAAGGTAGGTAAGGTAGGTAAGGTAGGTAAGGTAGGTAAGGTAGGTAAGGTAGGTAAGGTAGGTAAGGTAGGTAAGGTAGGTAAGGTAGGTAAGGTAGGTAAGGTAGGTAAGGTAGGTAAGGTAGGTAAGGTAGGTAAGGTAGGTAAGGTAGGTAAGGTAGGTAAGGTAGGTAAGGTAGGTAAGGTAGGTAAGGTAGGTAAGGTAGGTAAGGTAGGTAAGGTAGGTAAGGTAGGTAAGGTAGGTAAGGTAGGTAAGGTAGGTAAGGTAGGTAAGGTAGGTAGGTAGGTAGGTAGGTAGGTAGGTAGGTAGGTAGGTAGGTAGGTAGGTAGGTAGGTAGGTAGGTAGGTAGGTAGGTAGGTAGGTAGGTAGGTAGGTAGGTAGGTAGGTAGGTAGGTAGGTAGGTAGGTAGGTAGGTAGGTAGGTAGGTAGGTAGGTAGGTAGGTAGGTAGGTAGGTAGGTAGGTAGGTAGGTAGGTAGGTAGGTAGGTAGGTAGGTAGGTAGGTAGGTAGGTAGGTAGGTAGGTAGGTAGGTAGGTAGGTAGGTAGGTAGGTAGGTAGGTAGGTAGGTAGGTAGGTAGGTAGGTAGGTAGGTAGGTAGGTAGGTAGGTAGGTAGGTAGGTAGGTAGGTAGGTAGGTAGGTAGGTAGGTAGGTAGGTAGGTAGGTAGGTAGGTAGGTAGGTAGGTAGGTAGGTAGGTAGGTAGGTAGGTAGGTAGGTAGGTAGGTAGGTAGGTAGGTATAGATGTGTATGTATGTATGTGTATGTATTTAAATTAATGAGAAAGTGTTGAACAATTCGAACCACTAATAACGGATACCTTGGAAAGGCTTAGAGCACAAACATATTAGATAAGACAGCTACATATTTTCAGTAGTACATATTCGTTTATCGCTTAATATTTACCACGTTTACAAGATTAAACACAATTCCTTAATTACGAAGAACACTTTCCAGGTTATTTCCAGAAATTCACCGGAAATACACATTTTGAAACCCCCCGAATCCATAAAAGCATTTTTAGGAAAAGGCCCGTATGTGTGTGTGTGTGTGTGTGTGTGTCTATGCACAGCGTCGCTCAAAAACGAAAAGACCTTTAAATACCAAACTTTCAAGAAAATCCACCTACCCCAAACTAATCTTTACATGGATTATTTTCGAAAGATTTTGATTAAAATACCTTATGTATAACATACTTTTATGACAAACGAAATTCTCGTTTCTTGCTTGTTTACTCCTAGTGTACATGGAGATTGCAATTTCAATTGTTTCACTGAGCGACCGATTTTCAAAGGACGAGACTATGGCTTTAGCCTTCACTTTTTCTTATTTGTCTTATATTTACACGTAAGCTAGTAATAATACTAATTCTGCTTATGTTTATTTTGATTAGTATGATGCAGATATTATACTAATGTTTTTAATACAAGGTTTGTTTACCCTACAGCAAGAGGACGTCATGTGAATGGAGAAGACATTAGATTTTCCCCCCTCTACTTACAAGGAACCAAGTTATAAGGACAATTTCTGCTAATGTTGATGTCGATGATCATGAAGCAGATATAAGAATAAGATTTTTAATAATAATTTGTTACAGATATGTAGAGAAAGTCATGAAAATGGAACGCATCAGCATTTTCATGTGAATATTTTATATTTTAAATTGTAGTTTTTTTATTTAATAAAAGCGTTAGATCCATTTGTTAAACTCAAGAATTTCGAAACACAAAGGATGTGAGAGATTTTCTTGTGTATGGAGTATACTGAACTTAAATACCAGATTTGGTGTTTTCTTTCTTCAGGTATCCAGTACCTCCCCTTCTTACAATAGACACATGACAAGGAAATCAAATAGTATTTTAGATAAGAATCAGTGCTCTGTTTTTCCCTAAACAGCTTCGACACGGTTACCCAGATCGTTAAGCCATGTGCTCCTAGCGGTAGATAACTGATTCAAATCTCTGCAGGACCTCTTCCCACTCAGATTTGTTCCTGTTCTTCGCATAACCGGAAAATATCGGTTAGTATCCTAAATTTATACCTGAAAGGTTTTGTTTCTAAATGAAGTTTTCCAGTTAGCATTTCGTTTCGTGTATCGTCATAGTTCATCTGTGGTATTATGCACAGTAACAATGAGTTTTTCAATTTTTTTTCTCTCCGAAAGTGTCACATTCTTATGACTTTCGCTACCAATTATCAGTTTATATACATTTTATAAACTATCCTTTAAAATATATTTTACTTTCTGATCCAAGTACTATATTCAATATAAAAAGAAAGTAGAGAAGGCACTGTTTTCCATCAAAATTTCGATACCGATATTTCCCAGAAATACATATTCTGTGGATCCCTGAATTAAAAAAAATCACTTTTAGATAAGGTACCTGTGTGTCTATCTGTCTATGTGGGGTGTATAGCTCCAAAATGAAATGTCCGTTAAATACCAAAATTGGTATTTAAGTTTGGCATCTTCCAATGATGCGAAACGAAGATTTTAGAGGAAATCTCAGCACCTCCAAGCAAAAATTTCTAATATTTTGTTTTTCTCAAAAGTGGATATAACGATTTTGATTAAATTTCCGCATACTAAGCTATTTACGAGATTCATAAAATGTATATTTTGAATTTTCTGGGAATAGCCTCTGAAGATCTATTCATTCTGAATAACCTTTGCATAACTGGTAAACCGTAAGAGATAGACGAAAACTGGAACATAGATCTCAATAAAACAATTTATGAAATATAGCTATTTTTTAAATTAACCATTTTAAAATACCCTTTTCTCAAACAAGAAATTCGCATCTGTTTTATCTCTCTTTTGTTTTACTCCTGCCCATAGCAAGAAAATCTAATTTTAATATCAATCATATAGCGGCAGCATTTAAATAATTTGACCGTCGCTTCAGCCCAGTATACTCCATTATTGACCTTCTATTTTTAAGGAACAAAGAATAAGGCAATTGATAGCAGTGTTTGTCTTGATTTAAATGAAAGAATGATTTGTAAGAATAGTTTATTTACAGAATAGATATAGAAAATCATGTGAATGGAACGCATCAATTTTTTATAATATTCAATGGCTATTGAATGAACACTGGCATCAATAACGGTTCGTTTAGAACTGGAATATTGTGCAATTGAAAGTACACTAACTATACGTTAGATACCTAGGTAAGTAAATTATCCGTTATGTCCTACTTCAGAAACATCAGGTTCGTAGCATAAACAAATTCTTCTTGCATGACTGCTCTTTCCTCTTTGCATACAGAAGATGCATGGGAAATGTTGAAGCCTGAATGTTGTTCTTGGAAGCTTGTGAATGTCGGCACATTCTTGGTGTCAAATTGCAGAAAGGTGTGAGGCGAAGGGTGATAGCCCAGAAGCTGCTTAGTGTCACCTGCTCCATTTAAAACAGCTCGTTCGACTATCGTTTCTCCGAAATACGAGCCTCAAAACTTCTACAGTATTAATTTCTTCTTCTCATCACCGTGACTGCAGAGTGTGACGGGTTGAGCCCCTCACGATTAGTAAAATATGTTGCAGTAATTGTTCTGCAACTTACTAATATTCCTCTGGATTCCAACAGCAAATGTGCGAAAAATCTATATATTTGGTACTCTACGTTTAATGTCGCATTCAAAAGCTTCATGAATTCGATAGACAGAATGTTATTCCATAGCAATGTAATTATTAGAAACTGAATCAAATTTGAAACACATTTATTTCTTTTTCTTTCGGTGTTAAGGATTTAAGAATACTTAAAAGTAAATGTTATAAAAAAACCGAAGTTGAATAATGTTTCCATGAAAATATTGAAATTTCTTGAACCTATCAAAGACATCATAATATTTTTGACACAGTTTTTAAAAACCTATATTAGGATAATGAATCTGAAGTGAGTTAATTAATTCGTAATAGCTATTTTCTTGTAGTGGCCACTTTAAAGTTTTTTTTCATATAAATGCTTCAGGCAAAGTAGCTTGTATTTTAGACTGCCATACATAAAAATAGTACAGGAGATGTGGTTGCCTTTTCACCCGGAGGTCCTGGGCTGGATCCCCGTCTGGGGAAGGGGATTTTTCTTTAACCAGAATAATTCCCTGTTCCCCCACTGAGTCTAGAAATAATTGTGAGAATGAATGTGCCTGTGTTTAACAATATAGAATGATTAGCCTAATGCCCATTACCTACAGCTAATATAAGAATTATTCATAAGTTAAAGCCCCCGATATGACCATATCAATTAAATGGTGCTAAACAAGTTAAACAATTCAAAAATAAAAAAAAAAATACTTATCAAGTGAATTAATTTTTCAGAAAAAGATTTTTGAGCATTTTATAACAAAGTAAATCAATTCAGTTTAAAACATATCTTTCTCTCATGAATTTCTCTACCCTCTACCATTTATTAATAGGCATACGTGCTATATATTTTTAAGAAAGTTTAGTTTTTTTCATCTAGCTCATTTTCATTGAGATAAACTTTATAGAAATATATAGGTACGTTAAAAATTTACTGACAAATTCAGAGGAGATAACGATACCAAAATATTTAAGAACCGGGAGCTAGATGTTGCCTTAACATTTCGTACTCTTTACTGTAATCGTGAGAAACAGCTGAATGTTGACAGAGCTTTAAAGCATGACAAAAGTATTGAAAACATCGAACCATTAATAAGAGATGCCTCAGGGAAAAAGTTATTTGAAATAAACTGTGTGCGTTTTCGGCTAGCGCTTTACGTTTAGCAGTTATACAAGATTATACAAAATTTCTTCAGAATGAAGATGGATTACAGATTATTCCCAGACATTTAAAGACATATGTTTTATTTTCATTTAAATATCTTTAACTATAAGAAATCAAAAGTTCGAAATATTTTCTATATAAAGCCTAGTTTTGGGTGGGAATATTTTCATTATAACCTTCTTGTAGAATTTTCGGAACATATGGAACTTAAATAAGTTTGATGTTCATTCTAATCTTCGTTTTGAATTATAATGTTCACACACAGACATTTTCTATAATACATTTCTGTTATATATTCAGGGATTTTAAAACATGCATTTCTTGGTGAAATCTTGAGATCGAATTTTTAACTAGAATACAATTCCTGCTCTGCATTCTATCTACTTGGTAGAGAAAGTAAAAAAGCTATGAGGATAAAATTCCAGGGTAAAAACACAATATCCTTACTTATTGATTTAAACCAAATATAGCTATATCGTTTTATAATTTGATGTAATTGTGAACCAATGTTTCATAAAAGTTTTTATGAGAAACAATGGGCCTTTTTAATTAGCATAACAAACAAAACAGAAATAAAACAATAAAATTAAACAAATTATAAGTAACTGCTGAAATATCAGAGAGAAACAGATGCATATAATTTATATGATTATATTAACTGCACTATATTAAACATTTTGTTTATACCTAGTAAATTTAAGGTGTGTGCCTTGTTAGAACAGAATTTGAAAACTTCGTTTCACACCAATTAAAGCTCTAAACTGTTTGAGTGACTTACTGATGTTGCTTTAATCAGAAAAATAATAAATGTTACAAGAAATGTATTAGAATCAGTAGTTTGCATTTACCAGAGTGTTGTAGTGCAGTTTGTCAAAGAGTTCTAGATACAGGAAGTATCTTATCATTTTAAAGGAGCTGGTCAATGAAATATTGTACAAGAAGAAGTAATCCTTCACTTGGTAGAAGCAGATCCTGGAAGCAGCAACCATGGTGTAGCTCGAACTGTCGGCGTCCATTGGACTGTTTTAAGGACACTTAAAGAAGAATTACTAGGCTTTAACGAGTATTGTAGTACCTCTTTGAAGCAGATTATGCTCCAAGGATCGCATTTTCCAAATGGTTTCTTTAACAAAGAAGGGACATTCCCCTTTCAATGGATAAAGCAACGTTTGTCAGAATATAAAGTAACTAATAACCATGACACACCAAACCTACGACAACCCATATACAATAAGACAAGACAGCTTTCAGCAAGATCTTCTGTAAATGTTTGAAGCCAATTAATGGGCCCCTGGATTCCTCAGGTTTTAACTGGAACCCTATCTCCAGTTTCTTCTAGAAATGTTATGCATTCTCTTGAAAATGTTATCCTGTCAGTAGTAAATGATAAGTGGCTATTATATGATGACGCACTTCCGCTGTGAGGCCATTTCGCAATATCTCGAGAAACACCAGATCGGTCGGAATACACAAATAAGTTTGGCCACCGCGATCGCCAGATCTAAATCCAATTGGTTTTTCTTCCTCTAGCACGTATGTACAATGCACATAATAGATAGAGAGAGTATTGTATTCCACCCAAAATTCGATTCCACCTAAGGTTTCGCCAGAAATACATATTTTGAGGTCCTCTGAATCAGAAAAAGTACTTTTTTTAAAAAAAAAGCCCACGTGTCTTGGTATTTAAGTTTAAGTTTAATGTCTTAAATACTGCATATTAAAGATATTTACAAATTTATAACAAATTATATCATGAATTGGCTGGGAATAGCTCCTTAAGACCTGTTCATTCTGTACCAATTATGCTGAAATTTTGGTAAACCTAAGAAATAGACACACATTTACTACACAAAAATGTAGATATCGTTAAAACGCTCAATTTGTCATACACATTTTTGTTGTAGAGTTGACCGTTTCTGAGTTATTCAGTGTTATTGGTTTCTATTTTAAGCTACTTAAATGTTTCAAACGATAGGTCATCGTTCTTTCGTCTGGCTCTTGTTTACTCTAGGCAAGCAAAGAGACAGGAATTTCAATTATTTCACATAGCAACCACTTTTAAAGGAACTGACCATCGCTTTAGCCTAGTGTATTTCTCTTGTTTTCCTTCTGCTTCCAAAGAATCAAATAATAAGATAAATCCTGCTAATGTGTATCTAGATTAGAATGATTTAGATAAAAGAACAATCGTTTGTAAGAAAAGTTTTTTTTTTTTTGCGAAACTGCTAGAGAAAGTCATATAAATGGAATACAAATTTATTTATTTGAGACGAAATGAAAACTCACATATACAGTGCAGAAGCCTCTGACTTGAAAACGTTGCAAAAAAGATTACTTCAAGCAGCGGAAGTATAAAAAAGTCTCATGTGATCTATTCACATGACATTCTCTATGTAACAAATTATTGTTAGTAAGCTTATTCCTCTACCTAATATTAAAACATTAGCAGAAACGATCTTATTACCTAGTTCCTTTATAAGTAGAAGGGAAGTAAGAGATTACACTAGGCTAAACCGACAGTTATAAAATGTGGTTGCTATGGGATTAAAATCTATTTCTTTGGGTGGTCAAGGGTTGATAAGTTTCCATTGACAAGTTGAAGTATTTTAAAACTGAAATCAATAACAAGGAATATCTCGAAAACGGCCAACTCCACGAAAAAAATGTATATGGCACAAATTTTGAGTTTTACGTGATCTACATTTTTTGTGTGTAATTTTTGTCTATCTCTTACGGTTTACCAGTTATGCAAAATTCAATAAAAATCATCCAGAAAAAAGAGGCCTTTACAGGCTATTCCCAGAAAATTCAAGATATGCATTTTATTTCGCATGTAGGTATTTTAAATATAAGAGAATTTAATCAAAACCATTAGAGCCATTTTTGAGAAAGTGAAATTTTCTAAATTTTTACCATGTAAAGGGTAGTTTGGGGGTGAGGGGATTTTCTTGAAAATCTTCGCGTCGCATCCTTGGAAGATACTAAACTTAAATACCAAGTTTGGTATTTAACGAACTTTTTGTTTTTGAGCTGTGTTGCCCAATGACATATACACACACAGACAGACTCACATACGGACTTTTGTAAAAATGTTTTTTTCTTGTATCCAGGTGCCTCAAAACATTTATTTCCGGTGAAATCTTGGCTATTTTTGGGTGCAATATAATACCTTCTGTATATACTAGAACATAGTACGTGTAGAGAAAGTAAATCTGATGGGCACCATTCACGTGACTCTCTAGCTGCTCCACAAACAAGCTTTTCATACAAAGGTTATTCTTGTATCTACATCTGCTAATCAAGACAAACGTTACCAGAATTGGTCTTATTACTTGCTTCTTTGTAAGTAGGAGGGAAATAAGGCAATACACAGGCTAAGCTGGAGTCTAATCTCAATCCTTTAAAAGCCGATCCCTATGTGAAACCATTGATATTCGGTTCTCTTTGCTTTCTAGCAGTTAAACAAAAGAGAGACGAAAAGAAAGAATGTCATCCGTTGGAGAAACGTTTAGGTACTTAAAACTGAAATCAGTAAATCAGAAGATCTCGAAAACTGTTAACTGTACAAAATATATATCACAAATAGTGTGTTTTAACAAGATCTACATATTCTATATTCTGCGTAGTAAGATTCTGTCCATCTCTTATGGTTTACAGTTGTACAAAAGTTTTACAAAAGTCATCCAGAATGGAGAGATCTACAGAGTCTATTCCTAGAACACTCAAGACATACATTTCGTTTGTCATAAAATATCTTCAACATATTACATCTTAAAGTCAGAGCCATTTTTGAGAAAATCAAAACTTCCGAAAAATGTTCTATAAAAAGGCTAGATGGGGGAGCGAGAATATTCTTGAAAATTGAAAATCTTCGTATCTTATCCTTGGAAGATACTGAACTTAAATACCAAGTTTGGTATTTAACCGACTTTTCGTTTTTGAGCTATGCTTCAAATACAGACAGGCATACACACGGACGTGTCTCTATTCAGGGGGTCTCAAAGCATGTATTTCATTTCCGGTGAAATTTCGGTATCGAACTTACGTTTCTTAAGCTTTTATTTACATTTATAGATATGTTGAAATAATTAGCGTAATATTGTAAATGTCCGTTCAATATTCCGTATGATATTTAGGTTACGTCGCAATAATGTGTCATTTTCTGTTTATCTTCATAACGGAAGTGTTATTTAGTCGTTGCCTAAGCAGCAGTAGATGATGAATTAAAAGATTTTGTTTGAATTAAAATGAACCTGTTGAATTTGCTGTGTAGCAATATTGTGCAAAATAAAATGGTAATTATCTCCAGAACCGAATGCCGTATGTAAAACAATTATAAAGGAAAGACGCTCAATACAAATATTCTTTCTTTGTTTAAACAGATTTCCCTCCACCATGTAGATTTGAAATATCAAATATCTGTGCATTCTAAACAGCAAAATCGCGCTCGGTTTTTTTTTCTTTTTTTTCTGGTGCTATTCTAGGGGAGACAGAGTTGCATAGGGACTCGTTCTTAAAAACGTTTTTTTTTTTTCCCCTACTCTTTCGTACCTACAAGGAAATAGGCACTATAACCATATCTACATGTGTTTATTTAAAATACTATGAACTAGACATGAATATACTTTTGTAAGAATAGTGTGTTAAAGAATGAGTAGAGTAAAGCATGTGAAAGGAAAAATAATAGGTTTAGTTTTTAAGGTATTGTATGTAGCCATGCAATTTAATTTAAAAAATAGTATAAATGACTATATTGTACAAATGTGATGGAGTAATAACGATATTACTAATTATCTTATAAAATTGTTATAACCTTTATAATTAGTGGTAAACAAATAAAAAAAAAGTTAAAAAGGTTATCCAATTACACCACCTTTACCTGTGAAATGGTTCATATAGCTCGAAAATATGAGGTTAACTAGACGAGCTCTCTCGTTTAAAACCCTTGATAACTAGTTCAATAACCATTGTGGTATTGTCTATGACAAAATGGGCCTAGTTTTATATTCTGCTAATTGATAAGTAGTTAAAAAATCTTATGTGTTCCATTCACATTACTTTCTCTACATCTCTGCAACAAATGATTTTATTTACTGCATCTAATAGAGAAAACATTAGCAAAAATAGTCTTATTACTTGCTTACTTGTTAGTAGAAGCGAAATAAGGGGTATCATAGGTTAAAGTGATAGTCAAAAGCTGGTTGTTATGTGACTGAAGTTCTTTATTTGTATGGACAGGAGTTGACAAATTCCTGTATGTGAAAATTATGTTTTTCAAAGCTGAAACAAAAATTAAGAAAAACAAAATAAAAACAAAAACACGAATGTCTCAAAAACGATCAAATCCACGAAAAAAATGCATATAACTAAAATTGTGTATGTGGTAAGTTTTTGTCCATCACTTACGGTTTAGCAGTTATGCAAAATTCCGTAAAATTCATCCAGAATAAAGTAGTCTACAGAGGCTATTCCCAGAAAGTTGAAGATATACATTTTATTTGTCAGGTAAATGTCTTTAATATACGATGTTTAAATCAAGATCGTTAGAGCCATTTTTAATAAAATAAAAAATTTCGAGCAAAGTTCCATGTAAAGGCTAGTTTGGGGTGGGGGGATTTTTCTCAAAGTTTGGTAGTTTACCGACTTTTCGTTTTTGAGTTATCGTATTCACAGACACACGGCCACACGGACCCACTGACAAACGGACACACACGCGCGCACACACACGGACCTTTTTCTGAAAATGCCCTTTTTTTATACAGGAGACCCTAAAACATATATTTCCGGTGAAATCTCGCTATCGACTTTTTGGGTGCATTACAATGCCTTCTCTGTACACTATGTACATAGTACGTGTAGAGAAAGTAAAAGTAGAAAGATTAAACTTTACTATTTTATTCTACTTATGATATATTAATATGATGATAAATGAAGAATTATATATAAAATATTTTGCTATAATATTAGCATATTTGTCCTGTATTCTATTAATTTTTATTTTTAATCTTATGAATATTGATACAACGTTTTAAAGTTTACATTTTACCAGCTGAACTTCATTTTCAATTCATTCACGCTTCGTCTGCATTTTACAACAATTAACTACTCTTTAACCACGAATTTAAGTGATAATACCTTAAAAGAAAACCAGAAGTTGCTTAAAATTAACATTTTTAGCCTCAAGCGTTACCAGAAACTAATAAGGATAAAGATTGCATCTCTAAAACAAAACTCACCCTTACAAATTAGGAAGCAATTTTTCACATGTATAATTTAGAATTTAAGTAGATTTTTACGACAACAAAGGAAGCCGCAAGGGAAAGCTACACGTCTCTGACGTAAGGACAATCCCGTGTCTTCAGGGAAATCCATCACAGAAGTGTGCATCTGATGTTATCAACTACTTTTTTCGCCACTATTGTTATTCTAAAATTAACAATGAAACAGGTTATCCTATCCCGTATAAACAAAATAACACAGTATTGGCCTTATCAGATTTCTCCTTGAGTAACCTGGACTTCCTCCAGTTTTACCACTTCTTCCGAGTACCGCTTCTGTTTTATAAGTGTCGGCCTGGGTGACTCATTAAATAGGTCTTCTGATCTCAAGGTCGCAGGTTCAAACCCGGTCCAGACTGATAGTTTTTAAGTGTGCTCAAAAGCGGCAGCACCACCCCAGTAGATTTACTGGTACATAAAATAAATCCTGCGGGACAAAATTCGGGCACATCAACGGCAGGGACATATTCTGTGAACCATATATCACGAGAGGCATATGTTGATACTAAGATCTGGACTGTCTTTTTTTTATATAGAGTATAAAAATATTCCATTCACATGACTTCCTCTACATCTCTGCAACAAATTATTCTTAAAAAGCTTATACTTCTACTTACATAATGCTAATCAGAAAAAAGTTAGCAGAAAAAGTCTTATTACTTGCTTCCTTGTAAGTAGAAGCGAAATAAGATTAAAGTATACATTTTATTTCTCAGGTAAATAGCTTTAATATACGATATTTTAATCAAAATCATTAGAGCCATTTTTGAGAAAATCAAAATTTTGGAAAAAAGTTCCATGTAAAGGGTAGTTGGAAGTGAGGGATTTTCCTCAAAATCTTCGTGTCGCATCCCTGGAAGATACTAAAATTAAATACCAAGTTTGGTATTTTACCGACTTTTCGTTTTTGAGTTATCGTGTTCACAGACACACGAACACACGGACACACACACGGACCTTTTTCCGAAAATACTTTTTTTTGGATACAGGGGACCCTAAAACGCATATTTCCGATGAAATCTCGGTATCAAATTTTTGGGTGGAGTGCAATACCTTCTCTATACACTATGTACATAGTACGTATAGATAAAGTAAACATCTGATGTGTTCCATTCACATGACTCTCTCTACATCTCTGCATCTTATTGTTAAAAAGCTTATGCTTCTATTTACTTCATTTTAATCAAGAACAAATAGCAGCAATAGACTTGCTGCCTTGTAAGTAGAAGGGAAATAAAGCAATACCAAAGGTTAAACTGATGTCAAAAACTACATTTTATTTGTCAAGTAAATAATTTTAATATTCGATATTTTAACCAAAATCGTTAGAGCCATTTTTTAGAAAATCAAAATTTTCGAAAAAAGTTCCATCTAAGGTGTGGTTTGGGGTGGGGGGATTTCTCTCAAAATCTTTTTGTCGCATCCCTGGAAGAAACTAAACTTAAATGCCAAGTTTGGTATTTTACCGACTTTTCATTTTTGAGTTATCGTGTTCACAGACACACGGACACACAAACACACTGACACACGGGCACACGAACACACACACACGGACCCTTTTCTGAAAATACTTTTTTTTGGATACAAGGGACCCTAAAACATATATTTCCGGTGAAATCTCGGTATCGAATTTTTTTGGTGGAGCGCAATACCTTCTCTATACACTATGTACTTTTTACGTATAGAGAAAGTAAAAATCTCATGTGTTCCATTCACATGGCTTTCTCTATGGTTCTGCAACAAAATATTGTTAAAAAGCTTGTGCTTCTATTTACATCATGCTAATCAAGAAAATATTAGCACAAATAATCTTATTACATGCTTCTTTGTAAGCAGAAGCGAAATAAGGGAGTACCATAGGTTAAAGTGCTAGTCAAAAGCTTAAAAGCTGGTTGCTATGTGACTGAATCTCCTTTGTTTTTATGGACAGGAGTTGACAAATTCCTGTGTGAGAAAAGCATAAGTATTTTAAAGTGAAATCAAAAACAGGAGGAACTCAAAAACGATCAACTCCACGAAAAAGAGGTATACATCATAAATAATGTATTTTAACGTGCTTTACATTTTTCGTGTGGTAATTTTTTGTCTATCTCTTACGGTTTAGCAATTATGCAAAATTCCGTAAAACTTATCCAGAATAAAGTAGTCTTCAGAGGCTACTCCCAGAAAATTCAAGATATACATTTTTATCTTTAATATACGACATTTTTATCAAAATTGTTATAGCCATTTTTTTAGAAAATCATAATTTTTTGAAAAAGTTCCATGTAAAGTGTAGTTTGGGGTGGGGGGATTTTTCTCAAAATCTTCCTGTCGCATCCCTGGAAGATACTAAACTTAAATACCAAGTTTGATATTTTACCGACTTTTCGTTTTTGAGTTATCGTATTCACAGATACACTACCACACGGACACATTGACACACGGACACACACGCACACGGACCTTTTTTTGAAAATGCCTTTTTTTTTATACAGGAGATCCTAAAACATATATTTCCGGTGAAATCTCGGTATCGAATTTTTGGGTGGATTGCAATACACATGCAATGCACATATTGCGTATATAGAAAGTAAAAAATTTTGAAAACCAAGCACTATACACAGTTTGTGTCAAAGAACAGCTATGAAAATATAAATAAATTCTCAGCTTACTTATCTCCTCAAAAAAATACTCGCGGTATGCTTTCATAATATATAAAATTGGTATTGAAAATACTGCCAGGAGTTGACAAATTCCTTTATGTGAAAATTATTTTAAGTATTTAATTACTTTAAAATTTTAAAAGTATTAAGTATTTTAAAACTGAAACCAATAACAAGGAATATCTAAAAAAAATTAATAACAACGACAACAATTGTGAATTTTAACGAGATATACATTTATTGAGTAGTAAGTTTTTGTCTATCTCTTAGGGTTTACTAGTTATGCAAAATACAGCAAAATTCATCCAGAATAATGAGGTCTTCAGAGGCTATTTCCAAAATATTCGAGATATACATTATATTTGTCATATAGATATCTTTTATAAACCGTCGAAGTTTTCGAGAAAAAAGTCATGTAAAGTGTATTTTGGGGTGGGGGAATTCCTCCAAATCTTTGATTCGCATCCTTGGAAGATAGTAAACCTAAATATCAAGTTTAGTATTTGCGAACTCTTCGTTTTTCAGTTATCGTGTTCTCGGTCACATGGACACACGGACCTTTTTCTATTTTTTTTTTGTTGCATACAGGGGACCCTAAAACTTGTATTTCAAATTTTGGCTGGATTGCCATACCTTCTCTGAAATATATGTACATAGTATGTGTAGAGAAAGTAAAAATGCAAAAGATTTAATAAATGTCACTATGTTCCAACAGATTATGCAGTTACGTTGAACCATGCAATATGGAAACTTTTGGCAAGTGCAGAATTGCTGCTACGGAAACATGAATTGCATATTATAACAAGCTCCAATATCGCTGGTAAGAGATAGAAGCTATAAATTAAACTAAAAGAAGCTGAAAAATATCTTGCCGCCATTTAAGCACACTAAATAGCAATGTGTTAATTTATACTTTTGATTTAGAAATTAGGAGCATGTTAGAGTATTTCTAATCCTGAATTCTTATACAATAAGTAAGTATGGTGTAATTTTATTTGCGCATTTAGTTTTATTAATTCAAATTAAAAAAAGGTCTCTGTAGCCAGACTACGAAATGCCTTTCCAAAGAGAGATAAAGGAATAGTGGTGTAACTTTAAAAATTGTGTGATTAGGCATTGGAAAATTAAAACCAATGGAAAATAAGTATATGAAAAATGGCAAATCAAATCGAATTAAATTAACATTTTAAGAAAATTCTTTAATCTTTTCGGTTACCAGTTACAAAAATTAAGCAACATTCATTCAGAACGAGTATGAATCTACAGATTATATCCAGAAAACATAATAAATAACTTTTTTTATTCCTAAAAATATCTTAAATCTGTTATATTTAAATACAACTCCTGGAATAATTTTTGTGAAAATAACAAATACCAAAAATTTCCTTTTAAGATGTAATTTGAGGTGAGGGCTTTAGTAAAAAGTATTCATAGAAGATATCCTTGGAAATACTGAACTTAATACCAAATGCTATACCCTTCTTAGGTTCTCACTGAAACTCAAGGAAATCTCGAAATTGAATTTTTAATACAATAATTACTCTCTACCAAGTAATATGACAGAGAAATTAAAACAATTCATTTTTATTCATATAATTGCAATCAGTATATTTCTGATATTTCGCATTAAAATAAAAAAAATATCACAGATTAATCAAAGCTATATATTACAAAAATTAAAATTACAAGATTGCAGGTAAATAAATAAGGAATCTTTATTGGTGTAAAATGTTTAAAGTAATACCACAGACATTGACCATACAGAAATATACCAATTAAAGGTGACAAAATGAAAGAAAATAAAAACGAAATCAAAAGGCAAAGACATAAATAAAAAAACATATAAAATGTTTTTGACAAGAACAACTTTGATTTGCTTCGCGCGCTAGGCCCGGAAGTTGCAAATATTTTGAAAATTCCCCTGGCCAGCCAGTAGATCCCAACATGCAATTGTCGTTTTAGCTGGACTTAAGACCTTTGTGTGAATTTAAGTTTTCGCAGGTTCTCCCAGTGGAATTTGGCATTCCGCCAAAATGTATACCCATACAAGCATGAACACTTTATTTGCTTCCTTCCAATGTATTAATGGAACGAAATAATGTTTTTAATTTGATGTCGGAAAGAATTAATTAAGAACACTTCTAGATAGTAGGGCATTCTGGAAAATAAATTGAACAGTGGTTTTCTTTAGGCAGTTCATTCGAGTTTTGACACCAATACAGCAATCCTACATGCAATATGTTGATCCTTTCGAGAGGTGGATGTAGACAAACAAATGAACAGTTTATTCAATTTGAATATTCGAATGCTTGTGCATTCATCCATTCTTCTGATGTTACAGAATTAGAAACACTACCGGAAACTGCGTTAGAGTGCTTTGATACAGGATAAAGAATTCCAAAACGTTCTGCTAGGTAATGTTGGCACGAGTCTCTTGGCTCATTCAATCATCCCAGCTATCTCCAACACGTGGCATCGCTGCATTGTTTGAAACGAAAGACCCGCACTAAGACAAGACAATGGTCTTTTTTGAACAAAAAAAAAAAAAAAATTGTCGACCCACTCGGTAAGCATGGAGGTCAGCACAGTGATGATGATTATGATGATGTCGGCGACACATGACGATCCACTTGTTGCATACAAATGTCCTCCAGAGGTGGTCCAAACGTGTGTGTGTTTTTGAGAACGTAAACTGAACGGTTCATCAGAAGGGACGAGATGTAAATTCTCAGTGAAGTCACCGTTAGAGAGTTTTCAGGAATTCGAGTATCTTGCAACCACTTGATTGGATTTCTCGCTTACAGTACTTATAGGCTTAAAACAAATGCGTTTTTTATATTCGAGACTTCTCAAGCATTTTTTTTAATTTTAGTTAGAAAATGTCTTAAGTATTTAATGCAACGAGTAATGTATATAAATGCCGTTTTCGAAAAATTTAACAAACTTTTACCACAAATAAAATGATAAGTAATAACATTCCAAATTATCTAATATTCTTATCTAATAAGTAGACTTTGGACTTTTGGGCTCAAAGATTGACATTTTAACCACCTAAGCAGATAAAAATGATTAAATTAAACACTAAATTAGGAGTTATTTTTAACTTAACAACATAATTTAAGTAGAGTCGGAAGGACGAAATTTAAATAATTTTGGAAATTCAAACCGTGCTAATATTATAAAAAGCGAATTTTTTGTGAGTGTATGTATGTGAGAGATAGAGAGATAGATACAATAATAAACCGCATCCTCTTGGTATCATTTTTCCATCAGTGAAAAGCAAAAGGTATGGGGGTTTTATAATAGATATACTAACCTAAAAACTATGATAAACACAAATGATAATCTTCCTAATAAGCTGTCCCTAAATAAACACTGCTTTTAGCTAAAACAATAGCGTTAAGAGATAATACAATAAACTCTAAGATGTTAAGGCCAAATCGATCAGACTCCATCACCACGTTGTAATGGGATTTTTATTGGTTATTGCCCCACGTTGTGGTGTATATGTAACGGGATTTTTATACATTAATTGATACCCCGTATTGTGTGGTTATATGGAACGAGACTTTATATGGTGGTGGTTTGTAGTTTACACCGCACGTCGGACAGTCATGTATAATAGGAATTTTGCGTTGTTAAGTTTTACGCTTCAACGTACCTAAGTGTCACTTCAAATCAACTCCACTACACTCACGTACCTGGTACTGAAGCTCTTCTTGGATGGGTTGCCACAGCGTTGCTCGTCTTGCATGATCATTGACTCTCTCTCTCTGACGTGGGTTTGGCAAGTGAGAGGAGTTGTAGGAGTGATCTTTTAACTGTGAAGAAAACGCTTGTGAATTTTTACTGTTATTTATTCTATAAGGAGATTCCAAAATAAGCACCTTGCTGTACACTGTTATTCTGCTGACTGGTACTCTTACCACTCACTCACACGTACTCTCAATTACACTGTTTCTACGTTAAGTACATGGCAAAATTCACTCTCAAGTAATCACAAGCCGACTAATAGATAGGTGAGCGACGTTCCTTTAATTCGCTAACAGCTTCTTTTCATAACAATCTTACTTCATGGACATTACTTCGCGAACAGAGTTTTTTTTTTTTTTTTTTTTTTTTTTTTTACAGAACGACGACCTACCGCATCTCGTGGACAGATTCTTGGCAAAACGACGTTGCCTCTCGCGGGCAGATTCTTGACAAAACGACGTTGCCTCTCACGGGCTAGTTCTTAGCAAAAACGACCACGATGTGTCGAACCCTACTTCTTTTATTCTAAAGACGGTCTCATTTCTTCCTGATTGGTTAGAAAGTCCGCCAAAATGACACCATCGTGACCCAAAAAGCATTGCAAATCTCCCAGAATACGTCATTATAACCACGTGATACGAATATAAAGCAGAAATCCCCTCGTGGGTTTTAAACTGGACTGCCCCTGTATAAGAAATTCGTACATGACTTACACAAAAGAAGCAACTTCTCACCCCTCTCTGCAGTCTGGCGTCATGATTCTGTGTAGCTTTCAATTCAACAACTGACTTCTTGGTTTTTATGTATACAAATTAATAAACTTTCTTTACTTTAATAATCTAGATAATTAATAGAATGATTGTCATTATTACACCGAGACTAATTAACGGTCTCAACGTAGTCAAGGCAAGTTATAAAGTCGATTACGTATTTTAATCGATTATTATTGCACACTGCCACTGGACTGAAGGAATTATTATCTGTACCTGTTTTTCGCATAGTTGGTCACGCAGTCTCAAGGGAGGTTAGCAGCAACATAGAGAAAGTTGCTATCTCTGCTTTACTCAATGAGAAACCAGTTAGTGAAGCTTGTTCTGAAAAGTCCTTTGTGGTGCATATGGGTTAAAATAATTTGCATTTCTTCATTACTAATATGTTTGTATTTCTAATATGAACATTAACATATTTTCATAAATTTCTCTTTACAAATTAATTCTCAAAATGTTAGTGATACAACATTATTGCAATGGTACTGACCAAGTTAAGGAATTTGTTGTTTTCTCATGTTAGTGCTATAATACTTACCAATATTTTTGCAATTATTTATGTTACGACTACCTATTTCAACCAAACGTTCATATGTATGGTAGTAAGTATGAACGTAATCTTGGCAATTAATTGGCATCTTGCACAATTCGAAAGAAGTGCATTCTCCTTGGTAATTGTCTTATTCACTCACATGGATTGCATAATGACGCTACAAATTAATTTTTAAGTGATTGCAAACTAAACGCTTATTCCGCCACTCTCTATAAATAAAAATTATTCCCTCTAGGCAGGCATTGATTAAGAATCAAGGGTCTACGTGTTGCATATGTCTGTGGATTGTGTGTGAGTATGTAGGCGTGTCTATTTGTGTGCGTGTGTGTGTGTGTGTGTGTGTGTGTGTGTGTGTGTAATGCTAGTCTCTCAAAATTATAAAAATGATTAAAGTCACGTCAATAAATTGCCACGCTTTTTTGCAAATAGATGGTTGATCGATGGTGTAATTTAATATAGATCTTCACCTCTAAGTTCATATCTCTCTCCTTTTTTCTCTATCTCTCTTTTCTTTCTCTCCTTTTATATACCTATATAGACTTTTTTATTAGTCTATTTTGTTTTCTATAGTTCCAAAACATTTATATTCATCAAATTGTGATATTAAACTTTTGGTCAAGTGCAGTTCTTTCAAAAAGTTAGAAAAAAGTGTGTGATTTGTAACAATTACGTTACATATCTGCAAAACTTAAATTGTTTCAATGTTACAAGTGCCCAAAAGCGTTAAGGGCCTGAGAGGACACTCAATGTCGATATGATGCTATCCTCAGTGCCCCCTTTATTACCTTTTAATTACACCACTTTATGTTTCAAAGCATGCTATTTAAAGTGAAAGCAAAAATTAGTAACACAGGTATTTCGCAAATGTTTTATTTGAAATGAAACCGTATTTTGGCGAGATCTACATTTTATGGTGAATTTTAAGCATCGGTTATTGTTTACCGTTTTTACAAACTTCAATAATTTATATAGGAATTTACTTGCCATTTTATTTCACATGACAATACTTACGGCATACTTATCAATAAAAATTAAAACTAATTTTGAGAAAAAAGCGGACAATTATTTCCTGTAGAGAGCTTTTGGGTTGGGAAGCCTAAAAAAAAGTGTTATGTGTATTCTCAAAACCTATTCAGTTTAGAGATAAAATTAGGTATTTATATTTTTCGTTCTTAGTGATACTATGGCCTCATACATCCCGGAAGAATCATTTTTAAAGTTAGTATTTGGTTTCACTACTTCAGAACCATTTGTTTATGGTAAAATCTAATAGTTTGTGCCAAGGAGGATATGTTCTCTAACCTAAGTAAGCCTTAAGTTTATTCATCAATAACCTCCAGTTAATAGAAATAATCATTTGGTTATATACATATATTTTTGTTTTCTTTGTTTCATTGTTTTTTTTTTTTCCCCTGTATCTGTATGCTGACTTTGATATCCAGATCATATCGGCGTCGCTACTCTTTGGAACATTTGCTCGCGGTAATAATGGCCACTCGTTTACTGTTTGTGTTAATTTGTAGCGAATTGTCCCTGACCTTTATACATGCAGACTCTCTCTGTCTCTCTCTCTCTCTCTCTCTCTCTCTCATTCTTCAAGAGGTTGGGGATTAATCTTGGCCAGAGAAAATTCCCTCCCCCAGGTGGGACTAGAACCCGGGTCTCCTTTCACAGCAAGTAGGTTTCTTTTCTACCGATTGAACTGCAGTGTCCTTTTGTTGTAGCTATAACAAAAATACAAAGTTAAACCGACAATCAGGTTGACAATCCCATCTCCTTTGCATGATCAATAGAAAACGTGAATAGCGATTAACACTTGAAAAAGATGAAACCAATTGCAAAGAATAGTTCAGAAAAGGTTATGGAAACACACATTTTTAATTGAATAGCATGTTTTGTGAGATCTACTCTGTATTTTTGTGGCAAGATTTTGTCAATCTCCAGTTATACAAAATCCATCAGAATAAAGAGAATTTTGCAGTCTATTTTCAGAAAACAAAAACATATATTTCATTTATTATGCAAATTCTAAAACGTGTGATATTTTAATAAAAAGTATTAGTGCCCTTTCATAAAATCAAATCAGAGGAAATAATCTTCATCTGTAGGATAATTTGAGGTGGGGGATTTTTTTGAGGGGTAGCTTAACGTCTCCTTTAACCTGGTTGGTCATATCGGACGATGAATAAATGAAATTGGTGAAATGATGCTCAAATGATCTCACGTCCATGGATCTAAGTTGTTCGACATTCGTTTTCTCAGAATAAAAAAAAAATCCCGAAGAAAAACCTTATCCGAGTAACTCATCCTAAGCGAGATTCGAACACACGAAGGCCTTTTCATAATTATTCCTTTTGGATTCTGGGGATCGCAAAATGTTTGTTTCCAGTTAAATTTCTACATCAAATTTATGTAACACTTCCATAATTTACAATAAATAGTAGAAAAATAATACTGCTTTAGTAATTTTGCTATAGTAGTAATAGGAATATTATTCAGAAATTTGAAAGAAAACCTCTGTATATTTGAAGAGAGATATCTGCTAAGCACTTCCAATTAGAAAGAGTATTCCTTTCAAAGGAATATACCCGGAGGCGGATAAGGCGAAATGATGGACGGCCATTCTATAACTGACAGTTTTATTGCCAGCACTTCCATGTCAGTCCACAAAATGCCAGTTGAGATTTATGTTTCGAAGTTGAATGCCTAGAAAATTTCTTAAAATAAGCTTATTTACTACAAAAACTCCCAGATTTATGAAATCCACTGGAAACTGGACTATAAAAAACGTTCTCTTGAAATAAATACCCTAACGTTATACGTATATATTTCGGTCTTTACTCTGTAATCAGTATACTACAGTTTTGTTCTTTTGCCAGAAAAATTTCTTAGAAATGGTGGGAAAATACGCTATTAATACTGGATATGAAAAGGTTATAATAAAACAGAACTGCTATAAAGGTGGCTCACATTTATTAATAGTTCTAAGTTGTGATATATGCTTTGTGTTTTAGTTTTTAGTGGAGTAAACACTTAAGTTATAATCCAAAACCACATTATTAGAAAGCAATCTCAACGTGATTACTGTCTGGAATTTCAAGGGCTTCTAAGTCCGAATCCCATTTTTTGTTTTTTTATTTTTTTAAATTTTTTCTTTAATTGCTTTATTTTTTATTTTTTTAATTCTTTTCCATTAGAACTCTTTCCACCACCACCAACACCACCACCACAAGTACTACTACTAATACTACTACTACTACTACTACTACTACTACTACTGCTACTACTACCACCACCACTACTACTATTACTACTACTAATAGTACTACTATATTACTGCTACTGCTACTACTAGTACTACTACCACCACCACTACTACTTCTATTACTACTACTACTACTAATACTACTACTGCTACTACCACCACTACTACCACCACCACTACTACCACCACCACTACTACCA